>OZ030009.1:144380113-144435113 GCA_964023405.1 Apodemus agrarius | reverse complement strand
TTAACAATAACAAGAAGTTGTGCACAGCCTGAGAGCCCTGACTCGCCATTTCACACCTTAGTGTTTCCATAGCTCTCTATCTTTGTAAACAAGATGAAATAATCTATTCAAGTAATAGAGGTTGCATCTGTCATTTAAATGTTTCCTGTCTTACTATATTCCAAGAGAAGTATGGAGACAGAGTCCCCAGGAACACAGATTTTCTGAATGTCAATTTATGTAATTACCTCATTGGTGTTACATTTGTGGAATTAAGACCTGAAAACCATTAATCATTCCTTACCAATTAACCACTTCTAATTACTTAAAATAGAGAAATAAAGTGGAGAAATAAGATTTCAGAGTAAATTACTGCAATAAGGTAATAACTGATATTAGGCTACTCCAATGTTCTTTACATTTTAATAAATGTTTCATTTTGTTTTTATTAGTTCATGTTAATTACACAGAGTAAAGGATTACATTCTGACATTGCTGTACCTGTATGCAGTAGACCTGATCCCAATTACCCCATCACTCCTCCTTCTCTCACTCCTTTTCCCCTTCTACGTACGCAAGAGGCTTCACTGACTTTCATGTCCTTCCTCTTGCCCGGATTCCACATATTCCTCCCTTCTCTTCGGGAGGCCCAACTTATTTTGTTACAGTCATTGTCCTGCAAATGACAAAACTGTATTCTTCCTTCTGCATATGTACCACAGGTTTTTACTTGTTTATCCACGGATGGCCACCGAGGCTGATTCCACCGATTATCATTGTACATAGTGTCATGACAAACATATGGATATGGGCATCCATGTGGGTGTTCATTCACTGGGTACTGTAGTGGTTTGAATAGGTATGACTGTCACAGACGCATGTGTCTGAACGCGTGGCTCATGGGGAGGGGCACGATTAGGAGGTGTGGTTTTGTTGGAATAGGTGTGGATTCCTTGATAGAAGAAGCCTGTCATTGTGAAGGCGGGCTTTTCATTTATGCTCAAGTTCTGTCCAGTATTACGGCCTCATTCGGATCAAGATGTAGCTGCTCGGCTCTTCCAGCACTGTGTATCCATGCTTCCTGCTAGGATAATGGATTAAACCTCTGAAACTCTAAGTCAGCCCCAATTCAATGGTTTCCTTATTAAGAGTTGCTGGAGTCATGGTGACTCTTCACAGAAATGAAATGCTAAGACAAGTATTTACTCAGAAATGGTTTACAAGTGGTATACGGTAGTTCTGTTTTTAATTTTTTGAGAAACCCTCATAGGGATTTACTTGGTGGCCGGACTAATTCACACTCTGCGGTGGCTTGCATGAAAAACATCTCTCATAGGCTCAGCTATCTGAACGCTTGATTTTTCATTGGTAGGGACATTTACAGGGCGTGGCCTTGCTAGAGGAAGTACATCACTGGAGGCAGGCTTTGAGAGCTCGTGGCCTCACCCCACATCCGATTTGCTCTCTCTGCCTCACACTTGAATTTGAAGATGAGAGCAGTGCCCAACTTCACTCTCATGCCTCCCTGCCGTGACTGACTCTAGATTATTCTGCTAGAGCTGTAAATTCAAACAAAGTTTTTGTCTCCAAGGTGCATTGTGTTGGTTGAGGTATTTTATGGCAGCAACAGAAAACTAATATACCTTCCTACCATCAATATATGAAGACTCTTTCTCCTTGAAGTATTTGTTGTATCTAGTGTATTTTCATGATAGCTCCTCTTACTAAAGTGAGATGGCATCTCAGTGTGCTTTTGATTTATAGTTTTATTTCTTATTTTTTTTAAATTTTTTATTCTATATTCTTTCTTTACATTCCAAAGGCTTTCCCCTTTCAGTTCCCCCCCCAAACTATTCCCCAATCCCTCTCCCCCCCCCCAACCATTTCTCTGTTCTGGCACTCTCCTACAAAACTGGATCCAATCTTTTCAGGCCCAGGGTCCTCTCCTTTCTTCTTCTTGGGAATCATTTGACTTGCTAATTGTCCCTTGAGTATTTAGGGCTTCTGGGCTCATTAATATCCACTTATCAGTGATTGCATTTCATGTGTATTCTTTTGTGATTGGGTTAACTCGCTTAGGATGATATTTTCCAGATCTAACCATTTGCCTACAAATTGCATGAATTCATTATTTTTAAGTGCTGAGTAGTATTCCAGTGTGTGTGTATTCCTCTGTCTCTGTGTGTGTGTGTGTGTGTGTGTGTGTGTGTGTGTGTGTATCACATTTTCTGTATCCATTCCTCCTTTGAGGGATATCTGGGTTCCTTCCAACTTCTGGCTATTATAAACAAGGCTGCTATAAACATAGTGGAGCATGTGTCTTTATTGTATGCAGGGGAATCCTCTGGGTATATGCCCAGGAGTGGTATGCCAGGGTCCTCTGGAAGTGTCATGCCCAATTTTCTGAGGAACCGCCAGACTGATTTCCGGAGCGGTTGTACCATCTTGCAATCCCACCAACAGTGGAGGAGTGTTCCTCTTTCTCCACATCCTCGCCAGCACCTGTTGTCTCCTGAATTTTTAATCTTAGCCATTCTGACTGGTGTGAGGTGGAATTGTTTTGAGAATGGTCGGTTTAGTTCACTTGTTTATTTAATTGGATTATTCACCTTTTTGTGGAGCCTTTCTTTTTCAGCTCTTCGAGAACCTGGATATCAGTCCTATGTCAAGTGACCAGACAAAGTTTCTTGCCATTTGTAGGCTGTCTCTTCACTCTGTTCAGTGCTCCCTTTCATGTGTGTTGCCATTTTATGCAATCTCATTTTTCAATTCTATTTTTTTTTTTTTGGAGATTTGGAGGAAATTATTCAAAAATCCATCGTCTATACGTCCATTTGACTCACTGTAGTTTTGATTCTTTTGACTAGAGCTATTGTAAGTAGGATTATTTTTCTGACTTCTTTTTCAGAAAACTTGGTACTAATGTATAGAAAAGCTACAGAGCTTTGTGAGTTGGTTTTATATCCCACTGCAATATTGCAAGTGTTCATCAGATTTTAGATTCTTTAGGCTGAGCCTTTTACAGTATTTTCTGTACAGAATCATATCACCCACCAACAACTATCAGCTCACCTTTTTCTTTCATGTGAGTATCACCTTATTCTCTTGCATTATAGCTGTGGCCATGAATTTAAACATTTCAGTGAATAAGACTGGAGAGAGTGGACACCCTTCTCTTATTGCTAATTTTTTTTTTAAAAAAAGATTTTCATTTAGTGTAATATTATTAACATTCAATGCATTGTTGGTTTTTGGTTTGTCACATATAGCCATTACTATTTGAGTTATGTCCCTGGTTTCATCAAGGGTTTGCTCATGAAGTGATATCCTCTTGGTTCACTCTTGATGGATTGTATGTGAGTTCTTTGAGATTTTCCAATATTCAAATAATTTTCAAAACACAACCTAATGGCTCCCTAGATTTCACTG
Source organism: Apodemus agrarius (assembly GCA_964023405.1). Taxonomy (NCBI): domain Eukaryota; kingdom Metazoa; phylum Chordata; class Mammalia; order Rodentia; family Muridae; genus Apodemus; species Apodemus agrarius. The sequence continues at coordinate 144,431,705 of OZ030009.1, read as the reverse complement.
AAAGGTTGTAATAGCCCTTTCTGCTTGAGTTGTATTAATTTAGTTCATCTCTCCGTTTCTTTTGGTTAATTCACCTAAGAGCTTGTCAGTCTTTTTAATCCTTCCCAAAATCATACTATATGTTTTATTGAACTTGATATGGGCATTTTATTTCTCATCTCATTAATTTCATCTTTGATAGTTCTTATTCCCTTCTACTAAGTGGGGATTTGGCTTATTCTTATTTTTCTAAGAACTTGGGGCACATTTGATTTATTTTCTTGAGATCATTTTGATTTTTTGTTTGGTTTTTTGAGACAGGGTTTCTCTGTGTAGCCTTGGCTATCCTGGAACTTGCTCTGTAGACCAGGCTGGCCTCGAACTCAGAAATCCGCCTGCCTCTGCCTCCCAAGTGCTAGGATTACAGGTGTGCGCCACCACACCCGCATTTTTATTTTTAATGAAGATATTTATACCTACGAATTTCCTTCTTTGAACTACTTTTGCAATATCCCACAGATATAAGTTGTATTTTCATTTGCTTCAAGGTATATTTGCTTTATCCCTTATTGATTTTTTCCAATGACTAATTGATTGTTCAAAAGCAACTTCAATCTTCACACTGTATCACATTATACAATTGTATGTATTGTTTATGGTTCTCTTGCTATGATTTATGATGGTATCCCTTGTGCTATAATACAAACAAAAAGGATTTTATTTTTCATTTAAGATTTTTCCCCCTTTGGACAGGACTCTACATAGACAGGCATGATTGTTAATTTTGAGAACTTGACAAAGTCCAGAATCACTTCAGAAAAAAAATCTCAATGAGAAACTGTCTAGATTAATTTGTTCTATGAGCATACCTATTGGGTTAGTTGAATTAATTGAGGTGTGAAGATACACCCTAAATTTCATAGGGTGACCCTGGGCTGAATGAGAAGGAAAACATAGTCCGATCATGTGTATGCATGCAACAGCCCATGCCTCTCTGCTTCCAAATGTGGATGTATTTTGCCTAACTGCTTTAAGTTGCTACTACCTTGACTCTTCCACAGTGGTGGTGTGTGACCCAGAATTGTGAGCCATGTAAGCCCTTTATCTTTTAAGCTGCTTTTGTCAGGCTATTTTATTATAAACACAGAAAATGAAGCTAAGATGTCTCTGAATGTTTTTTGTAATTCCAGTGCACACTCATGAGGTGGCCATAGGGACAAGAAGAGACATTAGCTTCCCTAGAAGGGGACTTACAGATGGTTGTTAGTCAGTGTGTGTGTGCTAGAATCAAACCCAGGTCCTCTGCAAGAACACCCAGTGCTTTCAACTGCTAAGCCATCTCTCACCTTCAAGAATCTTCCACCTTCAGCTACACTTTTTGTGAGTCAGCCTACAAGCCCAGGCTTTTTGTCTTTCTTTGCTGTCAACTCTAATGGAGGCAGGATTCTACCTTGACCTGTCCTCTTTTGCCATACAGTCCTATATCAGTGTGGTGTTTCATTTATAAATCTAACATTTATTGTTTCTAGGTTTTACCCAGTCTTTACCATCTACTATTGACTCTTATATGGAAGGGAGACCTTCCCTTTCATGGGACGAACATCAATTTCTCTGTGGTCACACATCTAAGGTTTTGACCCATATGTGGGAAGATGAAAAAGAAGTACTAGGTGCCTATAACCTACCATTTCCTTTCTAGTAACCAACCTTCCCTTTTGAATTATCAAAGAGCAAGTGTCTTTGTGGTAGTATAGAATAACCTTTGGGTATATGCCCAGAAGTGGTGTAATGGAGGAGTGTTCTTCTTGCTCCAAATCCTTGCCAATATGAGCTGCCACATGTGTTTTTGTTTTTAGCCATTTTGACATGTGTGTGAAGGAATCTCAGAGTTGCTTTGACTTGCATTTCCCTGATGACTAAGGATGTTGAACATTTCGTCAAGTGCTTCTCAGCCATAGGAGATTCCTCTGTTGTGAATTTTCTGTTTATATCTGTACCCATTTTTAATTGGATTACTTGGTTTGTTGATGTCTAGCTTCCTGAGTTCTCTATATATTTTACAATTTCAGATGTGGAATTGACGAAAACCTTTTCCCATTTTGAAAGCTGTCATTTTATTCTATAGTCAGTGTCATTTGTCTTCCAGAAGCTTTTCAGTTTTATGAGATTGCATTTATTAATTGTTCCTTTTAGTATCTGCACTATTGGTGTTATGTTCAGAACGTTGACTCTTGTGCCAATGCATTCTAGGCTATTCCCCACATTATCTTCGGTTAGGTTTAGTATATCTGGTTTTATGTTGTGGTCTTTGACCCACTTGGACTTGAGTTTTGTGAAGGGTGAAGGACACAGATATACTTGCATTCTTCTACATGATGACATCTAGTTATATCAGCACCATTTATTTAAGATGCTTTCTTTTGTTTCCATTGTATAATTTTCAGTTTTTTTTAATATCAACTATGTTCACAGCAGCTTTCATTGTACTAGACAGAAACCGGAAATAACCTAGATGTCCCTCAAACAAAAAATAGATAAAAGAAATGTGGTATATTTACACAATGGAGTATTACTTAGCTGTCAAAGAATATCATGATGAAAATTTCAGGCAAATGAATAGAACTAGGGAAAAAATCATCTTGAGTGAAGTATCCTAGACCCCGAAAAAAACGAACATCAAAGGAAGAATGCCAAAGGTCGAGAAGAATTCAGAAAGCGGGAAGAGAAAAACAACCTGTCACTCAGAAGGGAATATACTTGATAACACCACACCAGAACTGTGGATCCTAGAAGATAGTGTGCCATCCCTTGTTTGAGAAAGACATTAATGAAGACATTATATCCAGCAAAACCAAGTTTCATAGATAAGGGTGAAATGAAGACTTTATGTTTGAACAAAAACCATAAAAATTTCCTGCAGTCTTGCCCCAATGCAATGCTAATGGTAGATTCTCAGCCTGAAGCCTACTGATATCAGACACTGATCAGAACCTTTATTAAAACAACAACAAAACACAAGAAAATATAATTAGGTCACCATAAAGGAGTGCCAAATGGGCATGTCCTACTTATACCATCATTTAAAAGAAAACTATATAAGACAATACTGTATTATTGTAAAATTAGACCTGCAACACACACATGCACAGCATTATTGACAATCACAGCACAGAGGCAGATGGGAACAAAGCAAAACTAGAAAAAGAAAATGACACAGTCAATAACTTGAACCCCTGGAATGAAATGAACATAAGGAGATAGACACATAAGACTAAGAAACTCTGTGAGTATGTATTTACTCTCTTTCCTTAGATTCTTTAGTATGTACATAATTATACAGATTAATAATTCTAAAATTTGTTGTTGATCCATCTACAAATTTTCTAAGATAATATCTTTGGTCATATGACAAGGATAACACACACACACACACACACACACACACACACAATATGACAATTATAGTACAAAAAGGGAAGCCATGAGACTATTTTGGAATAACTACATAGATCATAATATTCAAGTTGGCATAAAATCTAAAATCAATTATCAGTAACTAGTATATAGATATTATAGTTTCTGATATATATTCCTCGAACACTAAGAATATAAACTCAAATGGGAACAATTTAGCCGTAATTAAACAGCTTTCAATCTCACCCCTAGGACCTGCATGGTCAAGAGAGAGAGCCAACTCCTGAAAGTTGTTCTCTAACCTCCATGGGCACCTTGAGACATGCATGTATCCACACACATGCAAACACACTCATTTCTTTCTCATGTAAATTCTGAAACTGTCTTGGCTGGCAAACCTTCTGAGACAATATCGCCTCACACACCATTAAGGTCATTAATGAGCACAACTCTGACACACTTTTAAATGAAAAGACATTTCAGCTTGCTGCCTTTACCCTAAATCTCACTACTTGTGGAAGTCACCAGATAGTCCTAGTTAACGGTTTCCGTCACTTCTGTTTCAGAAGGCTCAGATCTCATTGCAAAACTTTGGATTTTCTTTCCCAGTCATCATCAAAGTAAAGTAGATTTGAGAATAGTTATTTGCAGCTTTATTGAAAGGCAAATTAGACTTTCAAATCCATTCATATAAGCTGACACTAATGTTTCTATATCAGTTGCAATTAGCACTTGAGGGGGTTTTTCATACATAAAAATATAGGTTAGGCTTAGTGGTACATATCAGTTCCAACAGAGTCGGGCAGATCTCTGTGAGATTAAGGCCAGTCTGTCTACACAGAGATGTACAAGACCACCAGAGCTATATGGTGAAAACTTCCCTCAAAAAAAAAAGGGGCCAAAAAAGTGGAAAGAATATAGAGTATTAAGCCTCTGTTAAAGTATCTTTAATTCGCCAGATGTAACTGTCATCTCAGAGACTTACTGCTAAATAAAATCACCCTTTCTACTTCTTTCAGAACTCTGGCTGGCTGATTCAACTCAGCTGTTCTGACTCAAATTCCTCTCCAAGGTGACTAATTCAAACTGGAGTCTCTTGGCTTCTCACTGAATTGCTCTGCTTAGAAAAAAAAAAAAAGCCTGCCTCTTGAGTTCCACAAACTGAACTGTATTGACTGCAGGAACTGAGCAGGACTGACAAAACTGCATCAATTCAACTGAACTCAACTGCATTCAACATCACTCAACTGAACGACACTGTGTTGCCTGAACTCAACTGAACTGTACTCACTGAAATGCACTCACCCTCTGCCTGTCGTCCTGTTCTTAGAGTTGGGTGTATCTTATCTCTGATTCATTCTGTCAAATCTTTCTCTGATTTGTAGTCTACCCCTCAATTAGACATCACTCTCAGCTGCTTCCTTCTGCAAACTAACATTACCTACATTGTTTCAGATTATGGGTGTGTACTACCATCATATCTATATTCCAGCCAGGGGGATTGTAGGTACATCATTCAGGCTGGATCACACAGACCTATTAAGTCCTTGGATGTTACCTCTTTCCAGAGCAGCCATGTTGCTGGATTAAAATTTGCTCTACAAAACTCACCATGGATACTAATCTTAAATGGCCATTTAAGAAAAAAAAAACTCAGAAATTAAATTTGGTTGCTTTAGGAAATTCTTAGGACAGCTAGATATCACTTTGGAAGACAATTATATTAGTTGTGTTGTTACATTTCATTTTTCACTTTATTTGTTTCAGAGTAAAATGGATGAAGAATATAGGAAGGATGAGACATAAAAATACAAGTCCAGGTCAGCTCTGTCGGAGTGGAGACATAGACCCTGATGCATGACTGTGTCCCAAGCACTCTACTACCAAAGTAGCACCAGGAGAACCATTTAACTGGCCACCCATGAAGGACTTTTGATCTAGTCCATTAGCTATAAACTATGACATCCCCATAGCCATGGCTGAACATGGATTTCAGGGTTCATTTTGTTTGTTTGTTTGTTTGTTTGTTTGTTTGTTTAACCTACATTTTAACATTTTCATTTTAACAAATACTAAAAGCCTCAAAAAGGCAGGATTCAGGCCCTCTCTCTGTCATCAGAGGCCCTGCATATGGCTGTTCTGCTGTGTTCCGGGGATACTGACTCTTGCTGTATCCCACTTCCCTCATGACCATGGCTCTAGTTTTCCTTGCTGCTCAAGACTCTATGTTGAACTCCCTTTGCTTCTGTTTTCAGGGAGAACTCTTGTGATTTTTATTTGTATTATTTTCCTTTACCCAACAGATCTAAAACCTCTGAATGGGCGCGTATTCCAGCTGCCATGACACAATCCCTCCAAACAGGTTGTTAGTTTGAAGTTGTATCTTTTTGCACCAATTAAATCAGCCAAGAAGATTTGGGAAGTTCTCGATTTCTTCCTTTATCTCTACCACTTTACAGCATTCTCTCACATTGAATGAGATGTGACTAAGGATGAGCTTAACTGAAAAGAAGGGTATGGCTGACCCTTATCTTATCTCACCACAGAAGTGCAATCTATAATGTATTTTGAAGACTTACAAAGTGCACAATACTAAATCAACACAGTATACTAATGGATTTTATTTCTATTATGGAAACAAAGCTATTATTGGTATGCTGTCCCCATCTTTCTTCCTATCTGTTTTTATGCTATTCTTAACTCCTTAGAAGCCATACTTTCAGATATGCCATAACAATATTAGATTGAATTAAATTGTTTTTAGAAAAGAATATATAAATCATTTTTGCATTAACTTCAAAATTTTTCCATGACAAACCAGTTTGACATTAAACTTGGTGCAATTATTGAAAACAAACACGAGATAATTTTTGTGACTTTTTCAAAATTATATTTTGATGTTCTAAGTTGTTGAAGATCAAAACTCTTACTTTATTAACAAGAAATATACTAGGGAGCATATTTTCTAATACAGACGAAATAAATGACTTGGCTCTGGGAATGTGTTTTTCTTATTTCATATTGATACATGATACAGTCGTATTAATAAGTTGAAAACTATTTTCATTCTTTCTACACATAAGCAACAAGCAGTATGTGCAAAAGTATGAATTCCAGAAGCTGTGGTGTGTGCATACACACTGATTTTCTTTACAATGAACAGCCACGTCTAATATTTCATAACAGCGTGTATACAGACAATGGTCACAGATATCCATCAAAACTGCGGCAACTGAAGATAATGCAGGCTTGAGGGTTAAAACGAAGCTGCCACTCAAGAGCTTCCACTCCTCCTCAAAGGACTCGGACTCGGTGGGACCACTGTCTTCTTCCTTCAGGCAAAGAGAACAAAGCAGTTAGGTTATTTGCATCCCTCTGTAGCATCTGAAAAGCCTTTCTAAAATCCAACTAAAGATAGTAGAAATTAAACATGAGAGAATGCAGAAATTTTAAAATATCTTCACAGGTTTGCTATCTATGTTATTTTCTAACAAAGACACCATAATTTTATTTCTATGTTAGACTTAATTAGAATACAATGTCAAAGTCACAGGTATTTTCAACTAAACTGATACTTGAGTATATTATCAATTAAATACTTATGTGTCAGTTTTAATAAAAATAAGGCTTTAAATTGCTAACAAGTTCATGTGTTATAAACTTGGTGGATAGTAACCATTTCTTCCTGGTCATAAAGCACCTCAAAGGTCCTAGTAATTAGATGATTAAGTGTAGAATAATTTATTGGACAGTACTTTGGGGACATAACAAACCACAGGTTTCCCAAAGTCATGGTTTGAAAGAGAATGACCCCCACAGGCTCATGTGTTTGAATACTTGATTTCCAGTTGGAGGAGCTATTTGGGAAGGGTTAGGAGGTGTGTAAAGACAGGCTTTGAGGCTTTTATACTCAGTTTTCTCTGCCTCGTTGTATATCAAGGTATAGGTTCTAAGCTGCTGCTACAGTGTCATGCCTGCCTGCCTGCCGCCCCTAGTCCTCTGGAACCACAATCCCCATATTAAATACTTTCTTTTATAAGTTGCATTGGCCATGGTGTTTTGCTATAGCAATTGAAAAGTAGCTAAGACATTCATTTAGAGAAAATATGTCAGCTAAGACTGGAATCCAACATCTTACTGGGATGTAGATATTGATACTTGTATGCGGATGCCCAGCGTCATAGACTCAGACAATAGCTGTCCATTCAAAGATGGGGAATGCCTCAACACTTCCCAAGTATGTTATTCAATCAGTCAGCACCACAAAATGAAGAGAAAAGCTAAGGATTCAATGCACTTTTCAAAAAAGAATAATATTTCTAGAAATTTACAACAAAAACAAAGCCACCTGGTCAATCTTAAGTGCAAGAATATTCACCACCACCACCACCACCACCACCACCACCACCACCACCATTAAAACTGTAAACACTGACACAACAAAATGCATTAGAACAATCTGTATGGTATCCCTATCTGCCAGTCCATATGCCTAACAATTACCAAAAGCTTGTTGGGAAAAAATATGTCCCAAAACTCCATGAAGACTCTGGTAATAGAGTTCTTTAACTCAAAATCATCAGGATCTCTTTGCTAACTTGCACTGTAAATGTCTAAATGGACATGATATTCAGGATGGGGACAATCTTTACTGACTTAAGAGATCTCCTCATGTGCCAAACCTTTATAGAACTCATTTGGGATAGGTTGGTCTAGAGACATTATCTGAAGTTCATAAAAGGAAATGTCTAGTAAATTTTAACCCCAACTATCAACTAACAAAATAGGAATCCGCAATATTCCATCAGTTCTGGATTCAGACCTTACTTCATATGAAAGGACCTCAAGCACAGGTCCACAGTGCAAAGGCTGACATGTTTACTGGTATCGTATTAGTTCTGATGCTCCAGGGGGCATGACTGAAAGGGTCTCAGCAAATGCCTATGGGAAATTCTAATTTATCTTGGTATGTGATGTGCTGGTAAATTAGGATGCTTACTCTGCTAATACTTGCCCAGAGAGGAAGCTAGAAATAACGCCTGCCATTTTGTTATTGTTGTTGTTTTGCTGATGTTAAGATTTTCATTATCTGTGTCTTTACAAAAAGTAAAATGATGCCTTCTAGGTGCTGGGGATATAATTCGTTTGGTAAAGAGCTTATTTTGCAAGCATGAGGTATATGAGTTGGATTCCCAGAACCCAGTAAAAAAAAAAAAATCCCATGTTTAGTAGTGTGCACGTCTAAACCAGCATTGGGGTGGCAGAGACAGGTGATCCCTTGGGTTCATTGGCCAGTCAGTTGCAGGCACTGAGACGCTTTCTTAATAAGGAACTCAACAACTAAGAGACACTCCCTGCTGATCTCTGGCACTCTCTGAGGCCTGAGATCCCAATCCCTGCCTTCCACAGTTTATGAGAATGTGTTGAGCACACTGCCCCCAGGCCGGAAGCTCACCTACCGGTAATCATGTCAGGTGCTTCAAAACCATCTCACCTGATGTTCTGAGCGCAAAACTAAATGTGAAACATGGCTCATTGTTTTCCAACATGATAGCAGATGTTTGAAATGTTCTGTATTTCAGAGAGAGGTCGAAAGGGATGAAAATATGAGAGATCTCAGCTGGGCCATTTCAAAAGTACTCACCAGGCTACCTGACCCAAAGCAAATGCTCCAAAGAAGGGTGGACATGCACACATGTGTGCATATTGCACACACATGCACATGCACATGCATAAAAAGTACGGCAAAAACAACAGCAGCAGCAGGTATTCCTATTTAACTTTGTATCAAAATTTTATTTAGGCCGTTTAAACCACTAAATAAGTAAACGTGTTTGCTATGGAGACTATCTGTCCTTGGTCTCACATGTCAGCAACTTTCTAATCAATTCATTCCATGGAAAGATTTTATTAAACATCCCAGATCATGATCCTCTAAGTCCACCATCCAGTCTGCTTAAGTATTACCTATTGACTTTCTCACTGGCAAGGGAAGATTTGAAGGGCTTTCCTCTAGCCAGTCTAACCCCACCCGCTCATCAAAAAAGGCACACCACCTGAGACAACTACATAAATCCTTACCTCATCTCACCTTGCAAATATATTTATACTAACATCTTGGTTGAGTTGATTACTTTATAGTATAGTAATGATAAATATCATTCAGAATGAAACTATGTGTTTCATTACTTTTTTTTTTTTTTTTTTTTTTTTGCCCTGCATGTGCTTTCTCTAAGTTGAATAATCATCTTGGATATTTTTTATAATTAATTGAATTCAATGCTATCTACTAATTGTTCTATATGCTTCAAAAGGCTAAAGCATATCTTGTGGCTGAGAGAGTGAGTACAGCTTTAATCCCAGCACTTGTGAGGCAGATAGAGATAGGTCTCCTCAGTTCAAGGCCTGCCAGGCTTCACCGTGAGCCCCTGTCTCTGCTTGTGCGTCTTCGTGGAAACTTCTTACAGAAGCTCATATCCAACTCATTCACATTTGCACTGACAGATCTCTGTCTCCGATCTCACTCCACTGCTATCCTGGGCGTGTGCCTGGTTGGTCAGCTGGACAGCTGCACCAGACCCTGTACCAGAGCATGGGTGGAGAGGAACAAACCGGAAGCGCTGAGTTCTCAAGAACTCGATCCTCCACCCTGGATTAGTGAGGCAGCCAAGTTCCCTATCATCAGCCCTTGACCACTCTCTCCACAGAGTAAGTATTTCCAGGCATCTGTCAGGCCTTTGGAGGGAATTTTAAGGTATGACTGCTTCTCAAAAGTATTCAACCAGCACGGCTACCACTAGCTTCTTTGCCCTTTGATATTCAGAGGCATCTGAGGCAAATATACAGGCCTCTGAGCCCATCACCTATGCTACCTCCATCACCACGCCCATCACCATGCCCCACCACCACACCACGCCCCACCACCACACCACACCCCATCACCACACCTCATCACCACACCCCATCACCATGCCTCATCACCACGCCCTATCACCACACCCCATCACCACACCCCATCACCATGCCCCATCACCACACCCCATCACCACACCCCATCACCACGCCCCATCACCATGCCCCATCACCATGCCCCATCACCATGCCCCATCACCACGCCCCATCACCACACCACACCCCATGACCACACCACACCCCATCACCACACCGCCATGTGCTCCCCACCTCTAGAGTGCTGCAGCCTGTGTCTTTCCTCTTGCTTTCTCATCCTTACGAATTTGTACACTTAAAGAAATTCTCTTTTCTGTTATTTTAATGCTATTTCTGGTAAAAAAAATGCTAATGCTCAATCAGTGATCATTATTTGTGACAAACATTCTCTTTGATGCGTTCTGTGTATTTTCTAAATTCTTTCTGATAACCATATCATCGGGTCATCAAGAACATGAATCTAAAGAAATGCCAAATGAGCAGAGGTAATCAGGCTTGCATTCTCTGCTTTGGGATGTCTTCCAAATACCCTCTTGTCTAAACACAAACAGAAAAAAAACTAAAATGTAGAGAGAATTTTCTGTTCTTGAATAATGACCTTGAAGTATGACCGCATCCTAAAGTCTTTCAAATCATCGATTCTTTCAATATAATTACAACAGATGCTATCTTTCACATGCCTTATTTGAAGTTTAATTTGTTTTTAACTAAGAGACCCCAGGGAAATGAGGAGAATTGAGATCCCTTTAGGGAATTTCCTGAAAAGCTATGAACAATACAACTGCACGTGTGTGCACTTCCTGCCCCTCAGAAGCTGCAGAGGGTCAGAAGCTGACTTCAGGGGCAAGAGGTCTGGCTCAGCTAACTGACTATCTATGGAAGTATCCCTTTTAAGAACAATAATTCAAGATGGAATCTCCAAATTGGGAGCGATTAAGAAATGGTGATGTGGGGGGTAGTGATGGCCAGCAGCTAAAGCACCTGCTCTTGAGAGGACCTAGAACATGGTGGATCAGAAAACCACTCCAAAAGTCAGTTCAGGGAATCCAAATTCCTTCTCTGACATCAAAAGTACCAGGCACACACATAGGACATACACATACATGAGCAACAGGCACACACATAGCACACACACATACATTAGCACCAGGTACACACATAGTACACACACATACATGAGAACCAGGCACACACATAGTACACACACATACATGAGAACCAGGCACACACATAGGACACACACATACATGAGCAACAGGCACACACATAGTGCTCACACATACGAGCAGGTGAAACACTCCCACACACAAAATAAATGAATCTAAAAAATATTTTAATTTAAAAAATCTAAAAGAAATTGTGATGTGCTAAGAACGAGAACCCTTTTTATGTTGCCATTTTCCCTGGCACTGGGGCACATCTTTGAGTGGATCGCACAAGTTCCTTCTATGTGAACTTAGCTGCGCCCACCTGCCTCAGCTCTAGCCTAAAACCTACTCCAGAGAGCTCTGAGCAGTAGTGCAGAGAAGACTGAAACTCATTGTGTGTCTAAGGTAAACAATGGCACCTAGTTATCCGATCCTCCCACAACTACTTAATTACAGGAAGGAAAACAAAGAAATATCAAGGAAGAGAAAGGGAGTGGTCGGGAGTGGCAATCTTCTTGAATACTCCAAGGAAAGATGCTGGAGAACAAGACTCTGGGTTTAGAGATCCAAGAGCATCAGAAATAAGGACAGCAGACACCACAGCAGGTGAGTTAAAACTCTATAGGGTACCCAGTGGTGCAACTGAGTAAGAATGATTCAAATTAGAAATACATAAAATTATCACAATTGACAACTACTACTACTACTACTACTACTACTACTACTACTACTACTACTACTACTACGGTTTAGCTAGACAAGTAAAAAAATAAAATAAAATAGAAGCAGCTGAACGTCATTAGGCACTAAATGAAAGGATCATTAGAAAAGCAGAGACAACCTAACAAATTATGTTTTCCACAAAACACTAATCAACATAAACACAGAATGGAAAAAGATACTAGTCAACTAGTCAGCATGGACCGCAACAGCCATCATGGTCCATGTTGAGTGCTCATGCTTCTCGAATGCTAATCTGCTTAGCATGGCCTTTTAGGCTCACAAACAGCTTAGCCCTTAGCCCTCAATCAGCCCCAGGCACTTGAACCACTGACGTCTCCACCTCATTTATGAAGGCTAAATGACTGCTGATGACCTGCCCATGTTGGGAGAGAGTAGAGCGGCTTGCTCGCCATCACTGTGTTCACTGTCCAGACATACCAGCAATGAATGAACAAAATACATAAAACACAGTCTTAACAATATGCAGGACATAAAAACGCTAGTGATTGTACTGAACAGATATCTACCCTTTGTTTCCTCAATATTATAAAGAAATAAACTCCTGCGGTATGCCATACAAGCCTCACAAGCCTCACACTCTGGTAGTTTTCTCGTATTGTGTTACTCTCTCTTGTTGTTACTTCTAATCTTCTGATAAAATGATTCTATAGCTTATCTGGAAATTTTAAAGATGTGAGAACAAGGCTGGTAAGGGATCTTGTGTGTACTGATGTCATGACCTATACAATTCGTGCTCATCACTAGACAGACTTGGGAGAGCCAAGGACCACAGGACTCTGTAATTAGAGCGTCATCTGGGTGCACACTGGCAACGATGAGAACTTCCTAAGGACTCTATGCTTGTAAAAGTGAAGACAGCTGGACATGTGGCTTGTTGGGACATGAATTGACACAACTCTTGAGGACAGTAATTTTTCTCTGGGTTAAAATAGAACTCTGCTAATTTGTTAACAAAAGTAGACACTAACTAGGCCACAGTATAGTTGATTATAGCAGAACACTGGAAGTTACCCAGGTCTGACTATGTTTTAGAACATGCTTAAAAGTAACACACTGGAGAAGGAGAGGTGGCCTGGTGGCCTAGTGGCTAAGAGCACGTGTTACTCTCCCAAGGATGCAGGTTCAGTTCCAATTATCTACAGGACAGTTCACAAACATCCCTGACTCCATTTCCAAGAGAATCCAATGATGAACACCAGGATTCACATGGTACACACACATGCATACAGAGAACACACTCACACACATACAATTAAATGAATAAACCTTTAAAAATTAAATTAAAAAAACTACACTTAACAAACACCGAAATTATGACATACGGCTATTCAACAAGAAGAAGACATCATCAAACCAGCAGACAAGTAACATACACAGAATGATTCCATATGGAACATTACATGCATACATAGATGACACGTACGCATGTAATATTCCTTCCATACTTATAATGCAGAACAAATGTTAACATTTAGATTTTGTTTTCTCATTGTCACTTCCCCGCCACCCCTGAGACACACGTAGCTACGGATTTTATTAAGTGAGGGGAAAGTATCACTAACTCTGTCACCGTCACACCAAGCCCTTCATGCTACCTCACAGACATGCTGCAGGGCCTCCGGTCATGCCAGCATACCTGGGGTTGGTGACGGCAGCTGCTGCGGTCAGTGGAGTTCCAGGGATGTGTGCCATTGCTTCATCGAATGCTGTGGTTGCTTGAATTTTTAAGCCATGCCTCACTATCAATTATATTTGGAGTCGTGGAAACAGAGGCAAAGAAATAGCTCAGTGGCTAGCCTGCTCTAGCAGACTAGGGAGGGAAAGGGGATAAGCCAAGGGTGGAAGGTGGACTGGACAACAAAACCTCATTCTATAACATATTCACACGGTGAGCATATGTGACTTAGTCAACCAGGAGAGGAATTAGCAAGTTGTCCCACCAAGTGAAAACATACACGCTCCCCACCCACTCAGATAATCTCCTTTCCAGGGAATTATCTAAAAGGGAAGAGAAGGTAGAGATCCAGAGATGCGTTCAATAGCTCACTGTCAGCAGTTAACCCCATGGGGACCTGAATGGCTGCACTGCTTGTGACCTTAAGCAAGCGACTGATCCCATCTCTGCCTCAGTGTCTTCATCTCTAAAGGCCAGAGTACATGTCTCACCAACTGTGGGAGCACTGAGAGGCTGTACAGCCCAGAGTCTGAAGCCATCACTCGAGAGCATTTACATAGAATTATCCACTCTGTAGGATAAACCTTACTAATAATCTCCGCCTCATTCTGTGCTGCAGTTACGGAACACTCAGCTCAGCTTTTAAGATTATCCAGAAGTAAACCTATGTGATATATAGTGTGACAGTCTCTCCATCTCAATTAGCGCTACACTAATTAACAAAGCCATTTTATACAGGACAGTGAGTCACGTTTCTCTTCCTCCTCCTCGCTCCCTGGTGTGCCATAAAGGTGATGGAGTGTCTAATTACTTCTTAATTGAAAGCACACAGACTTCATTTTTCACTAGTTCAAGCTTAATTCTTTTAGTCCAGAAATCAAAGTCAATGAACTTAAGTTGAATTGGGATTTGGGCAGCCATTATGAGAAAGGGTTTATTTGTACTGTGTCCCATCATAAGGAAAGGTGGGGTTTTGCCTTATTTCCTAACATAGTTCTCAACCAGAGAAATCTCTGTATAATTGTAATAAAAACTTCAGATTCTGTCAAAAGTACTGGGCATAGATTGTTGAAGGTCTGCTCTGAAAACAATTCACTTGGATGTTTAAGTAAAATTAAAAGAGTCGGAGAAGTAAGCACACCTCTATTTGAACCTCTTCCATTGATACAATGATGACAACAACAAGAGCCTCTAAAATCCCCAGTTAAAAGCAATCATTTGTCCTGGTCATATTTCCACTAAAACCATTTTAAGTAGACGGCCTCTTAGCCATGGAAGGCTCACGTCAGCATCCACTGTCCTCTAACAAGATTTCTTCTATGTATGCTTGAATGGTTCATTCCAGTTCCTACAGGGTGGGTATAAGGAAGTAGAATCTGCAAGGGGAGGTTAGGTCACAGAGACAAAGGCCACAAGACTGGGATTAGTACACTCATCAAAGAGACTCCAGAGACCTAAGCAGTCCCATCCTTGTAGGAAGGAAGAGGTTGTTCTGCCTTCGGGGACATGAACCATCCCAGACACAGTCTTCTGTCACCTTATCCTGAGTTTTGCTTCACATCTCCAAAGCTGCCCCACCCCTGGGATTTCACCACTAGAGGCCCAAATAGAGGAATTCACTAAGCACTTCCCCCTTTGCAAGAGAGAACTTCCACTCCATACAGAGGGTTCAGCATGAATCCCCCTCTCTGCAAGGTTCCCAATCTTTCCTCCCTGATGCAATGGCATTTCTCTTCTACTCTGAGACTTTAGGCTCTCCACCTTTTAGTTCTGAGACATAGTCTTTAATGGCTGAGCTATCCCTCCAGCCCCGAGACTTCAGGTTTCTCAAACACTTCCTGCATGTAAGCAGTACACTGTATAGTATTAGAAAGTAGAGCATTGACAGGATAGGGATTAGTGCCCTTAACCTGGATCTCAATCTTTACATAAATGAGATAAAAAAAATACTGACAATGTAAAGTGATTTACTTTGATCCAACCACTTTGACCTGATTCTCTATTTCCTCAGTAATGGCTAATACCAGGCAGCATAGTACTGGCTAATGCAAACCAATTTTCCAAAGCCCTTTTCAAAAGATTCCATAGTTAACAGCTAGAACATTAAAGCCACATGTTAATAATGTTACCTTTAATTATGGGCTGCAAAAAAAGGACTGGAAACCATCCCCACCCAATGGCAGACATCATCAGTCAGTCCCAGCACTCTTTCTCACTGTGCTCATAGAAAATACAAAATCTTTACCACGCTCCAGACAGCCACTGCCAACTGACTGGAGCTGACAAATAAGTTTGGGCTCTGTCATCTGTGTCTTTCCATAGCAGGTCTATGTAGAAGGCATGTACCAGTTTTACATAATCTGATGCTATCTTTGCACGCAGCGATGACAGATATGGAGACACTATACAGCTCTGGAAGCTATCAGAAGGAAAATATGCAGAGAAGGCGATGAATTGGAACTGTGGGGCTAGGTGAGGAAGACAGAGTCCCACATGGTCCACCTTTGTGCGCCAACCAGCAGAGAACCAGGTCTGTATGAAAGAATGCTGTCAGAGTCCATGGAGCTGTTAATACAGTTAAATGAAAAGAGGACACCCTGGGTCTGCCCTTCCTCTCCTAGAGACAGGAGGAAACAGAAGATCTCTGGTCCTTAGGAGCTAGCTATGCTGATCCTCACTGCTGGAGGTCTTCTAGAACCACAAAGAATGCTTTGGATTCCCTCACACTTACCTGTTAAAGCTCTCAGGGTAAATCTGTGCAGAGGTGTATTATATACCAGGCTGTCTTGGACCTTGGCATAGTAAATGTTCTTAGAAATCTTACATGACGAAAACCCAGCTAACATATTCCAGCACATAGAAATTTACATTTTAGTGGAGAATAACACTTACTCCTTACCACATCATTAGAAAACCAAATCAACTACAAGCTAAATGAATGTGTATCTAAACTCCAGTAAATAGAGAAAGGCTGGTAATACCGAGTTTACTTGGAAAAGACCTCATGGAGAAAACTGTGGCCCCTCAAATAGAAACTGTATTTAAACCGTCAAGTCAGTAGACTACTTTTCCCAATGGTGAGTTCCTGGGGTGTAGGCTGGGATGATCCTAAGAGGAAGAGCAGCTTAGCAATTCAATTCCTGTAGCCATCCAAGTAGTCAGGAGCAGGCTAAGCTGTAAATAGCAACCTGACTTTCTAGAAAATTCTCTAGGTTTTTCTAAGAAAATTGTTAAGCAAATTACTAATCCTACCTTGACTATATTTTCCCTGTAGGGCTTCTGATCAGATTGGAACACTAGTGTGGGAGTCATATTCTAGATGGCTGTGCTGTGCTACAGACTCACGCAGTAGCCAAGAGAAAATACCCTCTGAAAATCCGGATCAAGGAGCGTGTTATTTCTGAGGGATTCTGCACTCATTTTTTAGTACTTTTGGAAATTTCCCCAAATTCTAGTGTTAGCTTTTACCTTTTCTAGCTGGAGACTTACTACAAAACCCTATTAGCTTGAGGCCCTGCTTACCTACCTCCTGCCTCTTCTCATGCCATGGCACAGTTAGTCAAGAGAGAAGAACACTCATCAGACAAGCCCAGAACTGAAAGGCAGCCAAGGGCTCTGCTAGAACATACCCTGGTACAGTCAGGTTCCCATCAACCCCATACAGGAAGGAACTTGGACAATTCTAATCCACAGCATCACAAAAGCCTGCTCTCAGGACTGACCTTCTTATCTATAGGATGAGTCTGCTTTATAGCTCCTAGACGTAAATTCTTTCCTTGGCTGATATATCTCCTCTTAGCTGCCTAGTTAGATCCATTTCTACGTCAACATGTGTCTTTTGAGCAAAGAGCAATAGACAAAGAGAACATATTTAGGCCACATGAATTGGCCACGGTCATGATGGTTTTCCTTGGAAAACAGGTCTTGATGTTAAAAATCATGAAATTGATTGTATTTCAAGGATCATATTCTATGAATGCTCAACAAACACGGTGGTTCTTGGCTGCAAAATCTTTTTTTTCTCTTTTTCTTCTTATCAAATGGCTTTTTAAACTGTCTGGTAAGAAGAAAAAGTAAGTCACTTCAGAATTTTATATACAATTATTAACATGTCTAAAAACATAAAAAGGTAAAGAGACATATTTCAGGGCAGGAATGACTTGCCTATTGCAGTAATCAGGAAGAGTGCCTAGGCAGCTCTGACACCTTCACTCTCAAGCTAAGAATCATTTTATGTCACATACTCAAAACCTAAGGGGTGATTTAGGCACCCCTGGTGTTTGGATTCTTCCTGGCCGTCAACTTGACTACATCTGGAATGAACTACAATCCAGAAATGGAGGGCACATCTGTGATTTAGTTCTTGAGGCAAGAACAGGCTTCTGAACCCAGATCTTGATATGGATTACTGAAATCATTCTGTAAGCGTTGAGAGAATTCTATGGGATCCAGTAAACAGAAAATAGCCCTATCTGTGGAGCTTTTGCGGATCCTGGACACCATGTTATGTGGTTTGAGCCAAGTACTGCCAACTGAAAAGGCTTT
This sequence comes from Apodemus agrarius, assembly GCA_964023405.1. Classification (NCBI taxonomy): domain Eukaryota; kingdom Metazoa; phylum Chordata; class Mammalia; order Rodentia; family Muridae; genus Apodemus; species Apodemus agrarius. The sequence goes on along the minus strand of OZ030009.1, from coordinate 144,413,252 downwards.
GATCTTTTCTTTCATCCTAACAGGTTGGCTGTAACACTGAGATTTTCTTCACCTTCCACACATGGTCCTCCCTTTCCCATAATGCCTTGTGTTTTTCTAGCCAAGAATTCCTTCTGGTTACAGAAGAAAACAGATATGAAAATGATTCTGGATATTGCTTCATCAAAGCTGAGAAGACAAAACCATTAACTGCAGAAACACATGTTGGGAAATTTTCAACATAATCAAGGATTATGTCAAAGACCAAGAGGAAAAAAAAATGGCAGCAATTTGCAAAAGGATTATTCTGGGATGTTTGCTGCTCTTTTCTTCTTTCTTTCTCTTTCTGTTTGTTGTTGCTGTTTTTACTGGAGGAAAGAGCATTTAATGAGAGATAGAAACATGTATAATTGGTGCTTGCAGAAAATAAATCACTGTAGTGTACTGACATCAGTGGGAACCTATGCATGGATTAATGATATTTGAGTCTTGGGTGGTCTACTCTGTGACCAGTCCAACTGGCTTATAAATTAGGCTAACACTTAATGAAAAAGGCATATAACCATATTCCAGAAGATCACTACTAATATTATGATATCAGGCATGATGTGTAAACTAAACCCTAAACCTGGTCTTATTATTTACTGTTGTTACTAAAATTTTTCTGAACCCAATTTTTAAAAATTCGAAGACTAATTAAACTACAGAGATGGTTCAGCAAATAGCTTTCAGAGGTCCTGGGTTTGGTTTACAGCACCCACACCAGAATGCTCACAACCTCCAAAGAATCCAACGCCCTCTGGTGGCCTCCATGGGCACCTGTGCATATGTGGCATGCACTCATACACAAGTAAAAATGAATACTTTTTAAAAACTTCAACAAATAATGGACCTCATAGTGGCAATAATCTCCCTGAAATGTGAGCCATCTCTGCTGAACCAAAGCATTCCTAGCATCTTGGTGAATTACATGCTAATTCGATAAACAACTACCAAATCCTCATTCATACTTTCAAGTGCTAATATAAAATGGTCTCAGATTCCTCATGGGAATAATAATTCTTCTTATCAAAGCCCTGCAGATGTCCAGAAATGGCACATTTTGAAAACCTGCCATTTTAATTCCAAAACTAAAGTTATTTCAAAAAGCCCAGATGAAATAAATCTGAATTAAGCATTTTTAAGAGAGCAACTATAGTGAAATTTTCCCTCTCTTTAGTTCTAAGAGCTTAAATGAAACATCCATGCATTAAATTCAAAGTCTGACTATCAAATAATTTCACTTTAATAAAAATTTGAACTATGTGCCTTAGGACATTATTAAATATCAAATAAAAAGAAAACATCCATAAGTCTGATTTCCCAATATAACTTTATGTAGAACTAAGACTACATTTGTATTATGAATTTCAAGACACAAAAGGGTATATTTGTAAAAGGACAAAATCAGAATTAGAAATTCTGAAGGATTTTCTCCTTTGAAAACAAATATCTCAACTGTAACTACTTTAAAACTTAGAAAAAGTAAATAACATTGTTCTATCAAATAATTGAGGATCTGACATATATAAAATCTCAGAAGCAGCATGAGATTTCAGTATCTGTATCTGATAAAGACAGACAGAGGGACAAAGGACACACAGAGCACAGTGATGTTTAGATGCTCAGAAGCAACTCTGATCTAGGACCAGATATGAATCCAACACTCAAGACAATAATCTCATGTCACTAAAAGTGTCATTTACATTAATTATATTCACAGAGAGAATACCAGCTATAGTCTGGAAAGCCTAGTAAGTTACCATTGATCAGTCCCTTTTGATTTTTGTTTGTTTGCTTGTTTGCTTGCTTGTTTTTTGAGACAGGGTTTCTCTGTGTAGCCCTTGCTGTCCTGGAACTCACTCTGTAGACCAGGCTGGCCTCGAACTCAGAAATCCGCCTGCCTCTGCCTCCCAAGTGCTGGGATTAAAGGCATGCGTACCTCTCTATGCTCTTAAAGGACCTTTTCCTGTAGGTCTATCCTCTCCTTCAGTGGGGTCTTTTCCCAACTGCCATTGCCACCTAGTGACTAACCTATTCATCATTTAAAAAAGCAAAGCAAGGCACAGACAGGTCCAATCTATAAGTCAGCACCCCTTTCTTCCTTCATCTTGGAACACACAAAGCACCTGCTCTTCAAAAAACTTGTCTCAGTGTGTCCTCTTGGTTGCAGCCTTCAGGGTTCACAGTCTTCAACACTAAAATCTGTCCCAGAGAACAAACTGCTCAGCTGCACACTCTGCCCTCCCTCCCACACACACACAGACAATTTGTGCTCAAAATAAAATCAGTCTCAGTGTTCTGCTCCACCTGACCCACTGTATCATAATAAATACAGAGACATGCATGTGTATAATATCACAATGAATACCATTAATCCCTGCACTTGAAGTGGTAATAGTTGTTTTAAGAAGACCATTGGCCGGGCTGTGGTGGCGCACGCCTTTAATCCCAGCACTTGGGAGGCAGAGGCAGGTGGATTTCTGAGTTCGAGGCCAGCCTGGTCTACAGAGTGAGTTCCAGGATAGCCAGGGCTACACAGAGAAACCCTGTCTTGAAAAACAAAAACAAAAAAAAAAAACAAACAAAAAAAAAAAGAAGAAGAAGAAGACCATTAAAGCCAGACAGGGCTGGTGGTATGAAGGACCTGGAGCTTTCCATTCTGATGGGACTGAAAGTACTTTGAGGAAACAACTGGGTAGCCATTTGTAAAGTTAAACAAATGCCCTTCTATCATAACTATGAACTCCGGCCTCTGCATCCTTCATTGCTAAGCCACTCACATCACAGTGGAGACCATCTCTGACCTCAGCCCTGAGGTGTGAAGAAAAGGGAGTCCAGTCAATCTGCGTGCATCAACTTTTCAGCCTCACTGTTCAAACAATGAATTGCTTTAGGCAGTGACTGACCTGGCTTTCAATTACCTCTACTATGAAGTCCCACGTAAGATTCCATAAACACTTATGGAAATAATCCCTCTGATCCATTCAAATGCCAATTTTCCCCTCTGTGACAAACATTTCCATATTTCACACTGACTAATTTTCTGATCTTTTCTGACCCACTGCAGTCAGAATAAGTGTTTGATAATCACTTTGGGCTTAGTTCATTTTAGTTCTTTGGCTTATCCATTGTGAACTTTGGCCTAAAGCACACTCGGACTCTCTCATTTAACATCTGAATTACTATACTTTTCCCATTCCTAGCAATGGTGGGTTTGCTGGGCCTTCATTATCTCAAGTTAGTGGGAGGGGAAGATGAACTACACTGGCCAGTTGAAAGATGAGAATACTTGAGGCTGACTGCTCTATATGTAAGCTCTGAGGGACTTCTAATCGACCTGAAGACTAGCCAGATACAACACATCATGTCTTATAGTGGGCTCATAGTGAAACAAAACAATCCCAACCCATAGAGTTTGAAATACAATAGGAAAATAAGAAACACATAAATAGCTAAATGGAAAGGGGGTCGGGAAACGAAGTCAGCTGTAAGAGAAAAGCAGAGCATCCCTACTGAAACTGGTGTTTGAGCTGAGCTCCGGGCAGTTGAGAGGTCACATAGGCAAAAGGAAGAAGGGACGGTACGGAGTGAGCAAAGCATACTCCAGAAACCAAAGACTCCAGTACAGACTAAGAGCAGAAAGTATAGACTGACGACGTCATCACCTTTTGAAATCTCCATCAACAGCAGCTGGGTCATGAGACTGTGTATTTTCAAGGTTTGAGCTTTCCACTCATCTCTGACGTCACTGCTGGGATATGTGGCTACGACAACTCACACAGCAAGCCATACTCTCAACAGTTCATCGCCAGGCCCAGCTCTGTCCTGCTTCTTCAGGAACTGCTCTCGCAGAGACGTGCCCATTGTGGGAAGCAACTGTCTGCTACAGTTTCTTGGACCAATGCACACTTAGGTGGCTTACAAAATAAAGAAAGATTCTAATACATAACAATCTTTGCATTTTTTTAAATCTTTCCCATGTTTGTGAGCTCCCTAAGTGTAAGCAATAAATATGGTGGATTCAATATGTCGCTCAACAAAATAATCTTATTTAAAGTAGCTAATAAATGCTGCTTCAGTGAGCAAATAAAAAGTACTTCTAAGAAGCAAACAAGAGAGAGTAAAGGGGCAGAAGCAGTATGACCAAGTAGGCCATATATATGAAAATGACACACACAAACCCATTATTCTATACAGGCAACATATGCTAATAATAAAGACTTCTACAGGACGCAGGCCTTTCGGTCATGTGGGGTCAGCCCTCCATACACCACTGAACAAGATGACGCTACAGGGTCACAAAGAGGAAGGCTAATTCTTCTAGAACTCCTTTCATGCTCTGGATCTGAGGAAGCAGCGGCTGCATCTTCAGGAGATGACGAAACGAATGCTGAAGAGACCTCTGCAAATTCCTGCCTCTGCACCCCACGTGACCTCCCTTAGGAAAGCCACTATTAAAGCAGAAATGGTATTAAGGATTTCAAGTGAGAAAACAAAGGAAAATGAGATTTTATAGATAGATAGATAGATAGATAGATAGATAGATAGATAGATAGATAAGTAGATAGGTAGGTAGATAGATAGATTGCATGAAATGAAAGGAACCTGACTTGTCACTAATGGAGCTGGAGGACACACCATAATGTCCCACAATGCCGTGCACTTCAGTAGTCAGTCTCTAGAATGACGTTGGAATGCTGGGCTAAGGTAACGCGCTTCCTTGCCTAAGCTCACATACCCTGACACAGATGGGCTTGTTCCCAGACTCTCTGGCTACTGAAATGCCGCTCGGATGACTCTGTCACTCAGGGGCTGGGTAGGTCGGAAATTGTCTCCCAAAATCCCATCGCAGCCCTCAACAAGTTCTGCCCCCTTGACATGTGTCCTCAGCCTTCGAAATTCTTCTATCTGGAAAGAAAAGCAGAGAAAAAGAAATTAGTCCCTAGCCATACATACGCAAGTTCGGGATTTCATAAGCAATTTCAAATATCCGTAAGTTACAGTATCAAAGAGAAAATGAAAGGTGAGCATCAAAAACGGAAAAGGAGAGCTGGAAAAATAAAGACGGGGCCTAGTGGTTAAGAAAGCATGCTGCAAACACATGTCTATTCGGTTAAACCCACAATTTTAATTCTACTGGCTTTTTTGTTTTGTTTTCATATGTTGTATACATGGCTATATTTCCATTAGGCAGGGTCTAGGGCCCTCACACTCATCTTCCGAACCTCAGTGTTTGGAATTAGAATACAATTCGAATACATGATTGGGATGAGCGCAGGACAGGGTAACAAACAGTACCTGAAGCGGCTCTCAAGCATGGCAGTGGGACCTGCCAACTCCTACACCACTCCTACCTGGTTAGCATCTCAGGTAGAGCCCAGAGACCTCCCAAGGAGGTGGGCGCGCATTCAGGTCTGAGACCTGAGGCGTGTGTGTGTGTGTGTGTGTGTGTGTGTGTGTGTGTGTGTGTGTGTGTGCGCTGTGTGCTGTGTCTATGTAATACCTAAAACTGGTGATGTAAAAATAATTAATCTGTTTCTCACAGCTCTGGAGGTTGGAAATTATAAGAGCAAGGGGCAGGCTCATGGCCGTGTCTTCACACAGCGGAAAGTGGAAGAAGAAACAAGCAAGAAAACGAAATGCAAAGCCCACTCGCTGTACAAGGACTCATCCGCACCATGGCCCTAGTCTTATTTTTCTATTGCTGTGACAAAGCACAATGGTGAAAACACGTTATCAAAGAAAGCATTGAACTGGGGGCTCACACTTCCAGAGAGTCGGAGCATTGATCATCGCAGCTGGGAGTATGGCTGCAGGCAAGCAGGGGTAGTGCTAGGGCAGGAGCCAGAAACTTACAACCTGAGACACCACCATCAAGCACAGAGAGCTGAATGGAAATGGTGCTGGTTCCTGGAACCTCAAACCCCAGCAAGACACAGTCGCCAACAAGGTCCCACCTCTTGATCCATCTCCAAAAGTTTCACCAATTGGACACCAAATATTTAAACATATGAGCAGGAGATGGGAGGGGGGTGCTCTCACAGAAACCACATTCTACTCCACACGTCCCCTAGCTATATCATAATGCAAAGTGCATTTAGTCCAACTTCAGAAGTCCCTATCATCTTTGACAGTCATAACATACTTTAAGAGCCCAAAGTCTCCGCTGAGCCTCAAGTCAATCTTAATTATAACCCACTATAAAATTAAAGCAAAAAGCAAATACAATACTACCAAAGTACAATGGCACAAGATATACGTTGCCATTCCAAAAGGAAGGAATGAGGGCAGAGTGAGGAAACACAGGGCAAACGCTAAATTCCATAACTCCACCTCTGGTATCAGAGAGGGTTCAATCCTTCCAACTTTGCTGAATGCTCTCCCAGGAGGACATCCGCAGCTCTGACATCATCAACATCCTTGGGTCTGCAATTCAATCCCGGCTCCACCCTCACAGCTTCACACAAGGACACTAGGGGCTGCCATGCATGGGCACCTCTGCTAACAAAGCAGGACGTAGCAGCTTTCCTTACCTGGGGAGGAAGACTCCACAACCATTTTGCTTCCCTTTCCTTCATGATGCAAAACCAGAACCACATGACTGAGGATACTACATTGGGCTGCTCGCTTGGGATGAAGCCTGGCTCCCTCTGTTAATTATGTATTTGCTTTTTTAGGTGGAGAATATTCTTCGGGCTTTGTTCCCACGAGTTGCAGCACTGGCTGTGTGGAGTTTTGCCCTGAAGATATTACTCTTTATTCCATTCTGTATCTGGACCCTCATCTCCTTCAGCATAAGCCTCCAACATAAAATTTCCTGGTATTCTTTTTCTCATTAAACTGTATATTTTATATTTCTGTTTGCCCTGTTTGCCCCTTTTCATTGGTCTCCATAAGAGTTATTAGTAATAACTACTCAACAGAGTCAATATTTTGAGAGCAAATAGTAGCCTGCCTTCAAATCTCTGCCAAAAAAACTCAGTCCAACACTCTTCTTACATCTTGATCCTATAAATGAAGAAGGAGCCTTCGTGACAAACCCCAGCTTTTCGTACAATCACATTTCCAAGTCCTGGAAGGGACCCATAGACGTGGGGTCTCCTTTTCCCTTCAATCTAGCCGCAGACACATTCTTGGGTCACAGGCAAAGGGCAGCCACAGCACTCTCAGCACTATTGTCTTCTAAACTCCTGCTAGCATGGCCCATTCAGCCCCATTTACAGAGTTTAACCACTTTCCTAGTCTAAGGTCCCAATGTCTTCCATTCCTCCAAAAAATAACACAGTCAGGGCTGTCACAGCCATAGCCCACACTCCGGTACCAAGCTCTGCCTTAGTTGCTTTTCTATTGCTGACAGAGCACCATGAATTCGAAAGCTTCTAGTTTGGGGCTCACAGTTCCAGAGGGTTGGAGTCCTTGATCACCATGGTGATGGCGGGGAAGCAGTGAGGCATGAGCTGGCACTGGAGCAGCAGCTGAGCTCTTATAATGTGGTCTGTAAAGTATGGGGCAAATAGAGCCAACTGGGAATGGTGTTAGCTCTTGACACTTCAAAGCTTGTCCCCAGTGATACACCTCCTCCAACAAGGGCAAAGTTTTTTTGTTGTTGTTTTGGGTTTTTTTGTTGTTGTTGTTGTTCGAGACAGGGTTTCTCTATGTAATCCTGGCTGTCCTGGAACTCACTCTGTAGACCAGGCTGGCCTTGAACTCAGAAATCTGCCTGCCTCTGCCTCCCAAGTGCTGGGATTAAAAGGCCAAAGTTTTTAAACACACCAACCTGTGGGGAGTCACTCTCATTCAAACCCCCAGAGCCATGGACATAGATTAAAAGTACTTCTGACATTCCAAATCAGCTGAATTCTTTCCATGCATGAGCATGGTATGGACCTCTTCACCGTGGACAGTCTCAGTCCCATATGGAACAGTAAAATCCTCCAGACAGACATCTGACTTCCTAGCTTATTAGAATTCCTCAGCTGTCCATAACAGGAGGTAAAGCCTGGGGAAGAGCGTGAGATAAATACCTGCAAAGTTCTGGCTTGGTACCCAGTACCCAAAACATACATGGCATAGATCCTCCATATATATCCCACATACACGTCATTCTCTAACTCAGGCTGTCAGGTATAGGAGCACTCTAAACTTTCTACCCATTTATATAAGATAGGGAAGGGACAGAGGCAAGGTGAGACCAATTAGAAAGTGTACCATCATCTCCCCTTGCTTGGTGGTACTGTTTTTATGGAGAAGCATGAGACAGGTAATAAGAGAATAGAGATAAGCTAAAAAATTCAAAGAGATATGTGGCAGAAAAGACTGGTGAGGGTAGGAAAGAAGGACAGTAACAACCAACACACTTCTCTTCATATGTGTTCGCATCTCTTGTTATATGACCACTGTTCCACCAGCATGTTCTAACAATGCTAGGCAGTCCTCTCTCCATTTTGATGACCACCAAAATAAAAGGCATAATTAAATTTCATATTTAATGATGTTTGGTATTTCTCTTCTGTTTTGGGGATCTCATTCTAAGCAACCATTTAGATAAAAATGGTTTGTGCTGTTCTTCCTTGATTTCTAATAATTAGAGCCCTCTTGTCTTAAAGAGATTAAGGGGTTGTGAGATCATAAAAAGAAAATGTCTTTCATTCAAATCCACCCAAGCATCTTTTTTTCTCTCCAGCATACAGTCCTCAGCACCGAGGACAGGGCCACCCACACTGCAGGAGAAGCCCGCCCTCTTTCACTGTAAGCTGCTGTGGACTTAGCAGGAGAGAGGCATGATTTAGTGCACCCTTTTCAGAGTTGCGAGTGAAGACGAGGCATCCCAAGGCACCAACTGCTTCTGTGAGGCTGGACAGACCACGGGAGGCAGGATGCAGCTTCCCGTCTTGAGACTCTGCCTAGTACCCTCTTATGGGTGTTTGATAGACCCCTGTCTTTCTCTCTTTTTCCTCTGTCTCTGTCCATGTCTCCCCTTCCTCCCCCTCTCCTTTAATATGAACACCTTCTGGATTTTTCTTCGTCATACCCTCTTTCCTTGGACTTCTAATTTTTAATGTCCTCTCTGGACTTCAATTTTTTTTTTTAACTTTACTTTCTATGGACCTCTATGAGAAGCATCGAGTGAAATCTTCAAGTCAAAGACAGAAAACCACTCTACGGTGAATTTTCATAGGCATAAACACATGTTTTCTACATGTGTGTTTGCACTTACACTGCTTCCCTCTCAAGAGATGCCACAGTTCTCTGTGCTAAAAATAAGCTTGCTTCCTGACAGATTAGTGTGAGTGGGAGGTCAGCCATTCTCAAAGGAAGAGGAGACATTTCCTCCAAGCGCACATGGTGTTGGCCTCTCCCAGCACAGTTTATCTCCAGGTGTGACTTGGTGAATGAGGGTTAGATTTGATGTCCGGCCCAGGTTCCCTTTGACACCAGAGAGAGCCACAAACAATGGATTTGCCTCCATCTTAAAAGTATGCTGTTGAACTTGACAGTGAAACATTGTATCGAGTCTACCCCACACCTGAGAATGTTCATGTTGGTGCTTGCCTTTCACAAGGCTAGAGCAGTGCTGGCAAACCATCCTCCATGTGATTTCAGATAGACCATAAATCTTTGACACACTGAGATTAAACAAAGTTACTCTAAGTCAACAAAGTTGAAGGTTTATCTATTCCGGAAGATACTGTTACTATTAAATCTCAAATTACGACACCATTATCCCAGGGCTCTATTTTCAATATTTAAAGCGAATTTTCTAACTTCTTCACTCCCTCCAGACAAACCTCTACTTTTCTGAAGTTGGTCCTCAGTCCACCCAGTCTGGACTCTCTGGAACACATTGCCACAACTGTAGCCTGGACAGGCATTTTCCTTCTGAACTGAGGGCGGCACTTTTGAAAGTGAAGGTTATATTTCAACCTTTTGTCCCCTGTGCCCAGGTCACACTTTGACAGAGTTTCTTTTAAGAACTAATAGATGAGTAGGAAGAACAGAGCTGTGATTTGTCCTATGGAAAATAAGAGCTGAAGGGGATGTGGTAAAAGTTCAAAACCCGAGAGAAGTATCCAGTGGGGACTTTACACTGCTCCCTAGACAATCTGAATAATGGCTGAAAATGCTAAGCATGAGATTTTAAAGAGTGCTGAGAGTGCAAGAAACAGGCCTCCCCAGTAAAGAACACACCAATTCATTATGCAATATTAAATGGTCAGCCCTGGAAATGTACATACAAATAACATTATGCAGAAAAAGCAGAATATATCTATGTATTGATGAATACATATGTATTTACATATAAATCTGCAACAATTTATGAAAAAGAAGCCATACACTTGAAAGAGGAGGGGGAGGAGGTATATATGGAAGGCTTCAAAGGAAGGAAATTATGTAATATAATCTCAACACATAAAAATAATATTTAAAAATATAATAAATGAAAATAATGCTAGCAAAGGAATCGATCTATAATTTAGTAAACTTGAGCTTCTTAACTTCAAGAAATGATAAGATATTTTTAAAAAAATCATAAAACTTTCCTGAAGAAAACTTGGTTCTCACTATTTCTTAAGCATCTGGGGGTTGGTCATGACGGGGAAATACAGCTTTAGAGAATATGATCTGTAGATCTGGAAAGAGAGAAACCTTGCAAACATCTCTGTACTACACTGTAATCATGCCATTTCTTCCCATATGAGTGGTGCTGTCAATCACAGCCAGAACCACACATACGCAGCAAGAGCTCTATCCCCTGCCCCTTTGAAACCATCAGCACATAATAGAGGTGCTGGCTCATGCTTTCCCAGCTAACATCCAGCCGAAATAGGCTGGCTGTCCTCGCAGTGTTAGTATTCATTCCTCCTCCTCCTCCTCCTCCTCCTCCTCCTCCTCCTCCTCCTCCTCCTCCTCCTCCTCCTCCTCTTCCTCCTCCTCCTTCTTCTTCTTCCTCTCCTCCTCCTCCTCTTCTTCTTCCTCCTCCTCCTCCTCCTTTTCCTTCTCCTTCTCCTTCTTCTCCTCCTCCTCCCTCTCCTTCTCCTCCTCCTTTTTCTTCCAGGTACATCTTGCTACAAAACCTATCAACCTATCAAACTCTTTTTTTTTTTTTTTTTGGATTTGGTTTTTTCGAGACAGGGTTTCTCTGTATAGCCCTGGCTGTCCTGGAACTCACTCTGTAGACCAGGCTGGCCTCGAACTCAGAAATCTGCCTGCCTCTGCCTCCCAAGTGCTGGGATTACAGGTGTGCACCACCACCGCCCGGCCAATACCTATCAAACTCTTAAACTCCTGGACTCAAATGACTTTATCACCTTAGCACCCCTTAGCACAGACAGCTTTCATTGGCATTTAGAGAATCTAAGTGGGGAACGCAAGGGCAGCAAGAGTAAATATACCCAGGAGACAATCCAGAACTTCCCAGGGCTTTCTTGCTGGCTCTCTTACATACCCACACACATGACAATAATGTGCATGTCAAGAAAGAATGATTCCATGCCTGTCAAATAATCATCAGTCTCAATCTATTCCCAGAGCTTTCTCTTTTCTATACCTGAAAAAACACACATAAAGCAATAGCTAGACCAACCAAAAGTTTGGCTGTTTCATGGTGACTTCTGTTTATGAAAACTAACTTTTAGACTACGGATCATCAATGAGCATGGGGTTGCACTCACCTTTGACCTTTCTATCGCTTTCCCTGGCTCACAGCATTTAACTTTCATCTGAAAGCTACGGTGGCCTAATAACAGGAACTAAAGCATAGAGCAGACATTTCCCCTTTATAGAAAGGATGTTTGGCCTCAGAACTCCACTCTGAAAGATCTAAGGGTGCATACTCACCTGCATTTGGGATATAGTTAAAGGGTATCGGAATAATATCCAGGTAACTCCTTCACTGCAAGGTGGGATAGTAAGAGATCCTTCGTAGACCCAGTAGTCCCGCAGAAGAGGGTCTGTGCAAACACATGGGCATGTTATGAAAGGGCGAGTTGGCGGGCGTAAGACGAGAGTCAGTTCACATGACACTTCTCAGATGGATGCCATTTTTAAGTTAGAGCCTCATCTACGAATTCTTACAGTACCACTTGTGAAGACAATAACCAATGAAAAACCTGATTACTTCCCTTTATATTTGTAGAGATTTCTATCAATGGCCCATTACACATATCTATCATATGTCTTAATATAGTTCGGAAACTATCACCAATTTTTTATAATAACTGAATCACAGCTGATTTCTATTGAACTATATGCTGTCCAGTGTTCTTTGGAACGGTATACATCAATTCACTGGGTCTCCTCAACAAACAAATGAGACATATTAGCCCCATTTTATATGGGAAAACTAAGTCACAGAATGTTAGCCATTCATCCAAGATCGCACAGCTACTAACTAGTGGAGGATTTGAACCTAAGCAAAGGTAATGTCTTTAAACATTCCCTTCTAGCAATCTTTTCGCTGCTTTTTCAACAGCACGTTACTAAAATCCTACTGTGAAACAAGAAAACGAGTGACTTATTTGAACTTAGCACTGCCTAAGAGAACTGGTGATTAAATGTACTCCAAGGGAAGTGTTCATTATATGAGCGAAACTAGTTTGTGATGGAGCTGCTAAGTGCAGAGAGAAGATACACTGTATCAACATGGTTTAGTTCGGAACAGTACGGAACAGCACATAATTTAAGCAGAGAAGTGGAGACCAAAACATAACTCCAAGTTATGTTTTATATATATTCAGGGTGTTTTATATATAATTATCTGTGTATAAATACAATTAGAATATTTAAATAGTGATGCTGTAAGGAAGTAACCTTATAAAAGTAGATAAAAGGTTTGTTTCATTTTAGCAATAATCTGATGGTCTTGGAAGTGTATCAGTTATTTGAGGTTTGTGGGTTCTTTACCCTGAGGGGGCCACTTTACATTTTACAAATGATGTCACTGAGAAAGTTCTTTCTGGAGTAAGGAAGCGGAGGCAAGGGTTTCCTAACATTCAAAAGCTTTCCTGCCTTATCAACAGTGATCTGAAAGTGCACCTGGTACAGAGAACAGAAATTCCAAAGACATTCTGACAGCTAATAATAGATGCTTATGAACACCCAAGGAGAACAGGGAGGTTACACACACTTAGTTCATTCAGGGTCACCAGATAAATGCTTACCTGGTAACAAAGTGTTAGGATTAAAGCATGGTATTGTTTTGGATTTTCCCTGGAAAAAAAAAAGAGGAGATAATTTCTTTCACTGCATATTAATATAAAATTTATAAAAATTTCAAATAAAAATCATTAGAACTAAAGATCTCTACGTCTCTTCTGAAGATCTTACCAGCTCCTAATGTTCCTGAGCCCGCCACTCTTCTCACTGGAGTGAGACGGACTGGATCCAGTAAAATAAGGCCCCTCTGGGTCTATGGCTGTTTGTTTTTTTATTTCATTTATAATGCCTGATGTAGAATATGCAACTGGCGCCTATTACCCCTCAGAAATATTTTTACTAAAACAGATGCCATAGGAAACGTTATCAGAGGAAGTCTCATCCTTACCTCCTGGACTCCATCCTGACCTCAGGAGGATGCCTCCCAGAAGATGGCCTCTGAGCCCTTGAAGTGCCCCACCCCCGCCCCTGGTAAGATGTTTTCCTATACCTGAAGGCTTGGGTCGTGCCAAGTTTAAGGTGGACCCCTGGTGATTTTCAACCCTTTCCTTGGGAGCTGTTCCACCAGTGTGAGCCAGTGTGTTTATCCTGAAAAGATATGGTGGCCTGCCTTGATTCAGTGTTAAGAGAACTAACGATAGGTCTGAAGAAGCCAGGGAAAATTAACTAGGCAATTCATGATAAGTGATCAGTCCCTGAAAATATCCCTAGACATCAAGGGCATGAGAGTTCCCAGTTCACACTGGTGACATGTCAGGCTGGGACTACTAGGGACCCAGAAGGAACACTAGAAAGCTTGGTTCCAGGTCTTCCTAGGCTTCAACACATGTCCCTTTCCCAGTATCCCCTGTAATAAACAGTAACCATTGACTTTGGCGGCTATTCAGAGTCCCATATGTCCTTCTAGAGAGTTATTAAGCCTAGAGATGGCCCCCTGGGAATTCATATAAAATTGTAAAACAATGATTTACCTTATATTGAATATCCTGGAGTATCTCAGTCACAGCCTTCAAGCCAACATGCTCCTTCCCTATCTGAAATACATAAAGCACAAACCACAAACACATTTTTCGTGTTTGGCTTTTACCCAAAATAACTACCAGATACAAAGCTCTGGTCCACCTGAACGGCCTTCTCAGGAACCAAATTACTTTTCTACTTATGCTCAGACCAATAACTAAAGGTAACATGTTTCAAAGGCTTGAACAATTAATACCTGAGACTCTATCCAAATTCATGTTACTATAGCTATTTATCACTTATGATTTCATAGGCAGCACACAAAACCATGAAAGCTTCTATAGAAAAATAGCACAAGTAGCTGTGAGTTAAAATTATGCTATATGTGTCTAAAGTCTTGCCTTCTTTAAAAGACAGACTCTCTAACTAGCCCTGAAATGTGGTCTGTAGACCAGACTGGCCTCAGACACCTGCCTGCCTCTATCTCTGCCTCCTAGGTGCTGGAATTAAAGGCATGTATCACCATGCCCAGATTTTTCACTGTTACTTATTTATTTATTTTGCCCTGTATTCTTGCCTTTGGCATTTATAGAGCATTGCCATAAAAACTTCATCAAAGTTGAGATTTTTCATTAACTCAGAAGTGGATATACTGTTTCATATGTCAATATCAAAATTAAAACATCTCTGGATTATCACTGATTCAATAGCCTCTTCATGATTTTTAAAGCATTCATATATATATAAATATGATACATATGATACATATCATATATAAATATGATACATATTTATATATTGTTTATAAAATAGACATTTCTATAATATATGTGTGTGTCTTTAAAGTGATGTTCCAAAAAAAATGAATGAATGGCCAGTCAGCTCAAGGTAATGAAAACTTTCTTGAGACTGGCTCTAAAAACAGAAAACACACTTTCTAGAGCTTAAGTAAGCAAGCCCCCAACTAAGTGCTTCCTTTTATAAGTTGCCCCTGGTTATGGTGTCTCTTTACAGCAATACTAAGACCATATGATAGATGATACATATTACTAGATTTTCTAGAAAAAAAATCCAACACTTAAAATAGACTTGTAAATATATGCATGAATACAAAAGTCAGTATCTCAACCAGGAGCCTTCCCCAATCATCAGAAGAAATGGTGTTTCCTTATTTTCATGATTTTAGGAGGAGGAGGTAGCTCTGAGAGGCATGAAACGTCCGATTGGGATCTCTTTTCCCTTTAGGAATCTCCTGTCAGATCACAAACTCTGAGAAGAGTCCCCGTCAGAACACTGTCAAACCTCACAATGCAGTGGTCCAGTGGTGAGTTCGCCCCACACGGCACTGACCAGCCCGCTTCTGTGTCTGACTGCCACATTTTAGCCCCGTGATCTCAGACTGGTTACTCTACCCTTGCTATCCTCCTTGCTGTCCTTTTGAAGTTGTCAGGTCTGAGAGGCCCCTCTCCCTGATCAAGCCTTCACACTCACCCAGCCCCTGGATCTCCTTCTGTTCTCTCCCTTTACTGTGTTAGCAGCCGGACATACTCAGCCCCTTGATTCATCCTTTCTCATTAAACAGAATGACATCTTTTCTACCTCTCAGGTCTCCAGTCCCTTTATGCCCCTAAATCGCCTGCTCTCCAATTGATCATCACCACAATCTACCGAAACGTCCTTCCCCTTATGTGGATGGAGACTAACAACACCTCATGCGCAGTCCCACCCAATCCATGACACCCAGCCTTAAGTGGGTTTGCCGCACAGACTCTTTTTTTTTTTTTTATCTCTCTCACTGCTGGATGTTTCAAAGCCAAGCCCTACGCCCAGGTCCCTCTGACTCTATAATACTGCTTCGTGTGTCTCAGAGTAAGGAAGAACCCCAAACATGAGCTTCCTTCATGGTTGCTGTGTGGGAGGCCTTAATCCACGCAGCCCAGGCAGACATCCTCCGCTCTACACCGCCACCCCTTCTCCTTTAAGACACCTTTGCACACATCATCCCCACTTCTCGCCTCTGTGTCTTTTAAACTGTGCCTGTGCTAGCTTGCAGACTTCACACCCACCACAGACTCTACTCCTTTGGCCTTTTCTTGTTTGAGTCAAGCTTTTACAAATCACATCAGCCGCCACTTGCCCCACTTCCTACTCTGGGGCTCCATTGCTGTGGCCAGGGCACCACACTTGTGTTCTAGGTTTATTATCCTTATTCTCATTCCTACATATGATGTAACATCTTCCACTGCCTCAGCTCTGCCAACTTGATACTAGACTCCATTTTCCAGGTTACAGAAAAAGGTCTTTCTAAGTTAATTCTTCAAAACACTGAAAATTAAAAACATTTGTTGTCGACAGTTTGACATTTCTTTCTACCTATATAATAGCTGTAAAACTAACAGAATACCGAGATCTGCCTATGTAAACATGAAGTAGAGATGGGGAGAGAATCCCATGTAAAATGCAAGGATGTGTTTTAATTGTGTCCATGGGCCTTGCTCGGATGCTCTTCCTCTGAGACCAGAAGGCTGCTAAGATTCCCAAGGACCCTTTCACCTCTACTAAGTCTTTCAGCAAACCATAAAGCTGAGGATGAAGTTCAAAACTCACCTTAGGGTATCTTTCAGATTTCTACTTCACAGCACATGGTTCCATTTTATGCGTTTGCTAAGCCATGTTATAGTCCCTGTTGTGAGAGACCAATGCCCACTTAGACTGCCTAAATCTGCCATGGTCTCCACCTGTCTTTATTTTAGCATTGTTTTCTATAAAGCATTTTAAATCATCTTTGAGCAAAAATTATTAATAATAAAAAGATAGGGCAACCCACTACATGATTATAGTATTGGCTTTTCTTAGATTTCGTAGTAAACTTGGGTCTAAAAATTTTTTTCTGAAATTCTTTTTCCTAAATAAAATGAAGTCTGACTTGAGGAGACATTTTCCAAATTGTTTCTCCAAAGGCCCCAGATACCACTCTGAAGCAAACATCTGATATATTAAAGAACTATTTTATCCAAGTAACACAGTTCAACTCTTGGGAACTGAGTGTCAAATTATCAGCAGTCACACGTGTTCAATTTGACCTCTATGTAATAAAATTGAGAGTTTGAAAATATATTCCACCCAGGGAACATCTCTCAGCAGGGCCACCTTACAGCAGGGAGTTTACCTGGACAAACAGAGCGATGATGGCGATGCCGTGGGGCTTCCCAACCGCCTCGTCGATGCTGCCGAACAGCGTGGAATTCCAGTGGATCAGGTGGAGCTGAAGGCACAAGACAGACCAACCATATCACTACACACTGCTCAGAAAAGCAGGCAGCGCCTATCCTCCTCGCAGAATCCGCACGGTATCAAGCGTAAAAGGGGGATCACAACCAGTCATGAGCGGACTACCGCCCCATGCGAGGCTGTCTGTAAGAGCCCTTCCTGCCTCTGTTCTGCTCAGTGTGACTCAAGGGTGACTTCACACTGGTTGAGCATCTTTCTCTACGTCCTGGGAGCCAAACACTACTCCTCACTGGGAGGACGGAGGCAGGTGTGTGTGTGTGTGTGGCTCAGGGCTGTATGCTTCAACCCCTACACCAACAGAATGGGGAGATTTGGATTAGGATCTGCCTCTTTGTCCAGCATTTCCAGGAACAAATCTTAAAAAGCCGTTCTCAACATCTGGTAGATGATCTCAACAGTCTGACATTATCTACTGGATGGGGGATGGGAGGTTTTTTTGTTCTTTTTTGTTCTTTTTTTTTTTTTTTTTTTTTTGGTTTTGGTTTTGGTTTTGGTTTTTTCGAGACAGGGTTTCTCTGTAGAGCCCTGGCTGTCCTGGAACTCACTCTGTAGACCAGGCTGGCCTCAAGCTATGGTAAAGTAATGAATGCGGATGCACATTTCTAGAAAAAGACCATTTCCTTGACTACTGCTGAAACCTCATCTATGAGGCAATGGCGGACGATGCTGGGCCTGCACTGCTCACCTCACAAGCTCCGCTGCTTTCAGGCATGCTCTCTAGAACACGCACTTGCTCCTACAGTTCACACACACACACACACACACACACACACACACACACAGAGAGAGAGAGAGAGAGAGAGAGAGAGAGCAAACAGCCAAATCCGGTCCCCCAAGTGACCTCCACAACTCCTCACCCCCTATCCCTCACACCTTCCATACCACCCACACCAAGTAAATAAATGGAAATTGAAACACTTCCTCATTTAAAAAGCAATTCTCGACAAAAAACCAAAAGCACACCTAAAGCTGGATCGTTGTACATTTTAGCATCTTGAAATTTCCAAGAGAGACGGATATAAGGCTTGCCTAAAGGTTGACTTCCAGCCGCTGAATCTGTCCACAAGCTTTTGGCTTAGCGTTTCATGGGACCCCTGACTGTGAGAACGAGTGTGGCTCTGACTCCCGCGCCTGCCCTTGGGGCTCTTCCTACTGTCGGGTGGCCTAGTCCAGCTTAGCTATGACACTTTTGCTTCACCTTATTGTGTTTCATTTTGTCCTGTTAGGTTGTCGTTATCTCTTAGATGCCTGTTCTTTTGTGATGAGAGACAAAAGGGGAGTGGAACCAGCGGGGAGCAACAGGAAGAGTAGAGAGAGGGGAGCCTGTAATCAGGATACAGTGTATGAGAAAAGAGTCTATTTTTGAAAAATTAAAGAACCAACCGACCACTAGGGGGAGGTAAGCAAGTCCGTACTGAAGAACCAGGCCAGGCTGTGCAGTCTCACAGGGAATGTATGTGTCCAGTATTAACCCTCAGGCACGGCCTTTCTGAGTGCAGCCTCATGTCGCCTCCCAGTTAATAATAAAATGCCGAATAATTTTAGTCTTTCTTCTGTGGAGGCAGCGATGACTTTCCAAAACCCTGTGGTACAGATAAGGGCTAGTTGCTCCTGCATCATCAAACAAAGCTCTGAGCCCGCCCTCAGAAGGGATTTTATTCATCACATTACAGACTTTAAAGGACGTTTTCTTCCCTCACCCCCCCCAAATATTATAGGACACTTTTTTCGAGAAATGAAATACTAATAAACGTTTTTAAAGCATGACTTTCTGTTTTCTGTTTGTTTGGCATGTGGAGTCTCATTTGATTTTCTTCTCATCTCGGTGGAGTCTTCCCTCACACCTGCCCCTCAGAACTCTGCACATTCCTTTAAGCACTTTAACAACCTCAAGGCGCTCTGCTGTGTGTGCATAGCGCATGGTGACGGTTTCAAGCAGTACAGCACACGGAGCAGATAAAGGGGGACTTCCTAATAGAGGAGCCCAACAAAACCACAGGATCAAGACCAGCTTACAGCTCGTCACACTGACAGTGGGTGTCTATGTATGTAACGAAGATGGCACTGTGCCTCTGCGTTCCTCCCCCCCCCACCCCCGAGCAACCCTTAATAACAATGTAATCGTGATTAGGATGTCAGGCAGAACACCTGGCCAGGACATCTCACAAGTGTCAAGACCATCGGGTAGAAAATGAGAAAATGTCACAGACCAGAGAAACCGAAGAACAAAAGGGCGCTGACAGTAATAAGATTTCATAAATGAGATTTAGAGACAGAAGGAAACTCCATAGAAATTAAGGAAATATGAATGAGATATAGACTTAATAATGTATCCATGTTAGCCCACTAATTCTAACTGATGTATGTCGATAGGAGGAAATTGCTATGTGGCACATAGAAACTTTTATATTATGTTCATAATTTTTCTGAAAATTTCAAACTTGTAAAAAAAAAAAGTGTGTTAACAGTTAAAAACTGTTATGAAAAAAAATGGTGATCTTTTTTTTCTTAAATGAAAATAAGGGAAACCCTAGCACTTCAGCCATCCCAAGGTAAAACAGACACAACTCTCTGTGGTCTCCACATGTCAAGCACAATAATTCAATCTAAAAGTAGCAAGGAAATCTCTACCACCTGTTCTCATTTGTTCCTGAGACCTGGTGACTCGGGGCCAAGAAGACTGTCATCTCAAAGCCTCCAAGCATCCCACACTCTGGCACCCAGGGACCCTCCTGGTCCTGAAACTTTATCTTCTCCTGAAGATGTATTTCCTCTTACAGGAAGGAAACAGTGGGAGAGCCCATTTCCCCAGGAGAAGAGATTAGGTGGCTAACTCCAGTTCCAGGCCAGTTTCCGACACATCCTGGAAGCTGGCCAGCCTGGGCTGTCCCCCGCGGCTCTACCCAGACCACACGCGTGATCTGCAGGCTCAGCACACTGCACTCTTGCTGTTTCTCCTCTCTAGGCTTGCTGTGGCCTTCGAGGGCTTCCCTGCTCCATCTCTTCTCCTCCTGTGAGGGACACTGTCACAGCACGCCAGCCTGGAGGGCGGCTGCAGCAGCAGGAAGTCAGTTTCTCAAAGTTCCAGAGGCTGGAAGTGTGAGGATGTGGTGCCGTCAGAGTTGTCTCCACGTGACCTTTCTGTAGCAGATGCCCTCGCAGATGACCTGGCTTGCAGCTGGCCTTCCCCCTGACATCACATGGTATCCCCACACACGTGTGTCTCTGTCTTAATCATTACTTCTTGCAAGAACACAGTTTATACTGGATGAGGATATGTGCATGAGAGGCCTTTCCCAGTTACCTCTATAGAGATTAGAGTTTGAAATACACTCATCGCATGCTTGGCATCAATAAACTTTGGAGGGACACAATTCTGCTCATAACCTCGTCCATCTATCTACCTCACCTGAGCTAAGCAAGCTCAGTGGCGCTGCAACCAATTTGCGTGGCAAGCACCACGCTGCCCCGAGCAGCCCGCATGTATTCTCCTGCAGCACGATTTCCAGTTTATGGACTATATCCTAGACTGACATATGGAGCTCAGTAACCAGACCTTGACACTGTCACCATAAGGACATAAGTGCTGGAAACCTTTACTGCCACTTGAGATTAACTTAGTAACTACAACATGTGTAAAGCCAATTTTCACTCCCTAAGGCCCCTCCCTCTCACCCAAGTCGTGGAGATCCACCAGCTTGCCTGCCCACTTCTGACCACACCTCTGTCCATCCATGTTCTCCATGGTCCTTTATAAAACTCCACCTGTCCGACACTTCAGTCTCCAGCACCTTCCGCCACTGGCAGCCGGGTTTTCTCATGGGATTTTCCCAGAACTCGCTTCCTGTCTTGCAACCGTAGCATGATTTGTTTGAATCTCAACCTCTTGATTTATTCAGATTATCGTCATCTTCCCCGGCCCCTCCTTCACTCCTATAACTTTAGCAGCTCCTCCTTAGAGTAAGGTCAGGTCAGTTCCCTGAATCAAAGTCACAGAAGTAGGAAGATCATCAAGGTACATGAAGGCCAGAATACCTTTGTGGGGACCGAAGCCTGGCAATGATACGAGTCTAGGCAGTCAGGCTGCAAGCTGCTTCAGATGTCGCCATAGCTCTAATAGGGAAACACTAGAGGTTTTACCACCGTGGTTGCTATAATTTACCTCTTTATGCATTAGTTATTGTTATTCTGTACCGTGCCCATTTCAGCCATCTGCCTGAGGTGTCAGAACAAATGCCCTCCCCAGATAAAGAGACTCTGTTCATATAAGAACGCATAAATCCGATGTTTTGTAAAATGCATGTGTATTATGCCTCATTCCGAGGGAAGTATTTCAGCAAAGGCATACGGAGACAGACAGGTTTGAACTGAAGCCCACACGCTAAGGACATAGTTCACACACACGGGGATGAAGCACCAGGAAAGGAAGGGGGTGCAGATTTTCCCTATCGTCTTAAGAGATGGCTTCTGAGCCGCCCAGGAAGATAGCTGTTGAGAGGGGAAGGGCCTGGGCAGATGGACTTCAAAGGCAGGCAGGGCCAACAATGCAGACTTGCTGGGGGTGTGTCTGTCTCCTACAGGGGCAGAGGGGCTACCTGAGCTCCAGCATCTCTGGACTCTCAGAGGCAACATGCGCGCTCTCTCTTGCAGACCTCGGCTGGGAGTCACAGACACAAGAGTCTCCTTTCAGCCCCGCCACTGCGGCCCTGTGAACTCCCGTCCTTTGAGCATCGGGCTCTGTGTCACCTAAGGAGCACTGCACTTTATAAGCTCAGTTTATCCACACCTCTGGGTCTCCCCGTGTGCCCTCTCCTCCCATATGCCCTACCTATTTTTGCTGTCATCAGCATTGGTTAAATGGAGGTGACAAGGCCACCGAAGGGGAAAGATGACGTCTGAGGACAGAGAGCAGTTTTTCCCAGTTTACAGTGCAGGCTAACTGTCGCGACGCTGCTGGTCACTGCTAAGAACTAGGTGGCTTGTTTCTATGTCCACCGGCAGGCTTCAGATGACCCTCTATGCACAGCTACCTAACTCAAAGGACAGAGGAATAAAGATGACCCTCTGGGCCAGGACGAAGCTGCCTCAAGTCCCCAAGGGACACGGACAGTGTTTGCCTTGAAAACACATACTACAGTGGGCAGTCCAGGGCGACCTCGTGCAGACTGAACACAAACCCTTACTGTGGCCACCAAACACCTTCAGTGAGGCAAAGGTTTAGATTCCTCCTAGCCTGGGTAGATCAGAAAAGTTCTTCTCTGACCATCAAACCCAGCCCTCCTCTGCCACCCACTCAGGCCTCAGTGAGAGACATAAGGCTACAATACTCCAGCCTAGAGGGGGTGCTGGATGGTCAGGTTGCACACACCGGACCACAGGCTGTTACAAACAGTCGTGGTAGCACACCCTTTTCCAGTGTCAGAGAAAACCCTTGACGGTGTTTTCAGTACAGGGCTTAGAGACTGATTTCCTGTAATTGAGTGTGGGGTTTTGACCGTTAGTCCCTGGAATACATTAATCTTAATCTGCTTAACACACAGTCGCAGATAAACTTGTCCACAGTTGTGAAACTCTGACACGCCATAGTCTTATAACCATTTGCTTGTCACTGGGAAAGTAAGCCCGAAGAAGATTCTGTGGTGGCTTAACAGGAAGCTATCTTCAAGATAAATGAGGTCTATTATTAACATAAATATAACACGGCAGTATTAAAGGACAAAAGAATGAATCACGAGACTGGAAAAAGTTGTAAAATCTGAGAAGGCCACTGTGACTCAGCAGGCTCCCAAGCCCTGCACTCCTGTGAGTCTCCTGGAGTCTCCGGTCTGCAGAAGCTTAAAGGCATTTCCTTTCAGATGTCTCCTTGTTACCACAAACAAAAGAGCTTTAGAACTGACACTCTGGCTGACACGGAGCCGCACACCAGCCCTTATCTCTGCTCACCAACGCCTTTCCTGCCTCTACCCATTTGTGTTAGAGTCCCACTAATCTCTCTAGAGCCTGGATTTCACATTTCCTCTGTTCAGAATCTCTAATTACCTTTATTTCCTACTCCAAACAGACTTAAATATCCCTAATCCCTTCCTCCCCCCCATTTAATCATCCAGCACTCAAGGCAAGGGTGACCAGGACTCCCCAGACCTGCTCCCAGCTATTCACCTTGCACACACCTCGTGCAAATCCTCTCTGCCCTCTGGCCTCACTCTACATTTGAGAGAAAAACCCGACTGGAGAAGGAGGTGAGCTGAGACAGGAGGGCGGGGAGATGGAGAGACGGATGAGAACCTAAACTAATAGCTAGGCTTCCCACCAATACGCTATCAAAGGTAAAATGAGTTCACTTTTAGACTGGGTTTTGTTACTATTCTGTCTAAGCTCCACCCCACAATTACCTGGCAACAGTCAGGTATGCCCTGCCCCATAGACCTGGCCCACTATAAAAGGGGCTGCTTGCCCCTCCTCTCTCTCATTGCTCTAACCTCTCAGCACTCTCACCTCTGCCCCTCTTGGGCTCTCTCCCCTCCCCCCTCTCTCTACGTGGTCATGACCACCCTCCACTTCTCCTCTTCTCCCCTTCTCCTCCTCCTCCTCCTCCTCCTCCTCCTCCTCCTCCTCCTCCTCCTCCTTCTCTCCTGTCCTTCTCTCCTTCCCCTTCCCCTCCCCCCTCTCTCTGCCTTTCTTTGCCTCCACTTCTCTCTCTCTCTCTCTCTCTCTCTCTCTCTCTCTCTCTCTCTCTCTCTGCCTTTCTCTGCCTCCACTACACCATTAACTCCCATCCTCTGCCCTGAATAAACTCTAGTCTATACCATGTCTGTGTGTGTGTGTGGTCCCTCAGGGTGGAAGAGGTGCCTGGCCATGGGCCCGCCTAGGCACCCCCTTCCCCACACACACACAGCGCAGTATACCATTCCCTAAACCCTTTTCTCTCTTTTTATGAACCCATCAGGTTTTATGGTGTGAACTTGTTACTTGATTCAAGACAGAGTCAGAATTAGAGCCACCTTAAGCGTACAGACTACAGTCAGCAAGTACTTGTGGGCATCGATAATAGTGTCTGGGTTTTGTAACTGCAAGTGCTTGCTGACTGGAGGTGGATATAGCTGTCACCTGGGAGGCTCTGCTAGTGCATGACAAATACATAGGGGGACACTCTCAGCCAGCCATTGAACTGAGCATAGGATCTAGAGAAAGGACCCAAGGAGCTGAAGGGGTTTGCAGCTCCATAGGAGGAACAATGATATGAGCCACCCAGTACTCTCAGAGCTCCTAAAGACAAAAACATCAACCAGATAGTACACATGGTGTTACCCATGGCTCCAGGCACATAGGCAACAGAGGATGGCCTTGTTGGACATCAAAGGGAAGAGGGGCCTCTGGTCCTAGAAAGGCTCAATGCAGCAGTATAGGGGAATACCAGGACAGGGAAGCAGGAGAGGGTTGATTGGGGAAAAGGAGGAGGGGAGATGGCTTATGGGACTTTATGGTGGTGGTGGTGGGGGGGACCAGGAAAGGAGAAATCATTTGAAATGTAAATAAAGAATATATCTAGTAAAAATAAACAAAAAGAGTACGGACTACAGATAGGGAGGGACTATCATGGTCTAAAGATGTCCCCAGAAGCTTACATGAAGAGAACCTGGTCCCCAGTAAGCAGTGCTACTCTGGGAGGTGGTTAGAAGCTTTAGGAGGTAGAACCTAGCTGATGGAAGAGGGTTACCAGGACATGCCATGAGAACACTGGCCTACAAACAAGTTTCTGCAGGAGCTCAAGACTCCAGGCTTCAGGTAGCACAAATGAGAAGAGTTTTCCAGAAGAACATGGCCATCACCATGTCAAGGCCAGGCTAGCAAACAGGCTTCAAAAGCTGCAAAGAATTTGGGGAGGGGGCCTATGCATGCTCTTTTTTTTTTTCTTGGACTTCCCATTCACAGTGTGATGGTTTGTATATGATTGGCCCAGGGAGTGACCCTATTAAGAGGTGTGGCCTTGTTGGAGTAGGTGTGTCACTGTGGGTGTGGGCTTAAAACCCTCACCCTAGTTTGCCTGGAAGTCAGTCTTCTACTAGCAGCCTTCAGATGAAGATGTAGAACTCTCAGCTCCTCCTGTACCATGCCTGCCTGGATGCTGCCATGTTTCTGCCTTGATGACAATGGACTGAACCTCTGAGCCTGTAAGCCAACCCCAATTAAATGTTGTCTTTTATAAAACTTGCATTGGTCATGGTGTCTGTTCAAAGCAGTAAAACCCTAACTAAGACAACAGCTACCCATTTTTTTTTATTATTTTTTCTATATTCTTTATTTACATTCCAAAGGCTTTCCTCTTTCCCAGTTCCCCCCTCACCATATGTCCCATAAGTCCTCTTCCCCTTCCCCCCCCCCCGCCCCCTATTCCCCAATCATCCACCACCACCACCATTTCTCTGTTCTGGTACTCTTCTACAAAACTGGATCCAGTCTTTTCAGGACCAGGGTCCTCTCCTTCCTTCTTCTTGGGAATCTTTTGACTTGCTAATTGTGCCTTGAGTGTTCTGAGCTTCTGGGAACATGCTCTTTTTATTAAGTTAGGAAGAAGCTGTTCAGAGACAAAGGCAGAATGCGAAGGCATCCACAACATGGGGCAAGGCCACCCATCCTAGGCAGTGGGCAGGTTTGTCAGCAGACAGGAGCTAAAAGGCAGCTGATATAAGCACTGATCGACTGAAACAATAATAAGGCAAACTGGCGTTACTGGAGTTAAACAAAATTCTTCTTGGACTTTCAATCTTCTCATCTCCTCTTATAGTAGTCCAGAGCAGAACCTAAGAGCATCATATAAGCTATTGTAAATTTTGATAATCATTAGCACTCACAGTGACCTCTGAACTCAGACAGAGCTGAATCTGGAAAAGATCTTCCTCCCTATCTCGCAGGTCAAGAGGTACTTTTATCTGAGCTCGTCTACCACAGAAGACGTCCAGAGGACTCCGACATCAGGTCCTGCTGTGTGCCCTGGGTTTGTTCAGCCGCCTTCCTCGATGCCAAAAGAAGCCAGCAATGGAGAGTGAGGTAGCCTCAGGCAGGCAGCCTGTCAGTCTCAGAAGCTGAGATTCTCACCTAACCTGTTCTCTACTAAGCCCCCAAACATTCCTTCGCAAAGCATCTGGAGGAGCCACCGATTTCATGTTCCATGGTGCTAGGGACCAAACCTAAGACCTTATATGTGTTAGGCAGGGTTACAATATTTAAGAAGGGAAAAAAAAATGTCCTTTTGAAATCAGAGATTGAAAGACAAAAAGGTGTTAAGGACTGGAATACAAAACAAAGCGATGGGTAACAGATCGGAGTACTGCGGAACAGGAAAGAGTTGAGTGGTGTTCCTCTCTGGATTTAATGCTGCACTTTAAAACTCACTTTCAATGTATGATGTGACCTTTATCCAAGAGGACATCTCAAGGTGTAGACAGATGTCACGGTGATGCACGGAACAGAGAAAGAGTTATTGGAAATTCTCTCTCAACATGACACCCACTTGTCCTGGCTGCCTAAATGTAACGAGGAACCATGTCATACAGGCAATGGAGGACCAGGAGGCAATGCTGGAGAAGAGCACAGCAGGATCTGTAGTATTCCTTGGGCTAAGAATCTACCAGGTCAAAGGCACTCAACTGTCTATATAATTCGTAAAAAGACTTTCCTTTGGCGCAGCCTGCTCTCCTCTCTGGGCACTGCCTTCCTTTTGTCTCTTTGCATATTGCTGCCCTGTTAGGAGCAGGACATTGTATAAACCAGTAGGCTCTCTCTCAAAGGAAAGGTTCCTATAGGAAATTCAGCAGGAAAGGTTCAGAAAGTCTTATGGAAACCATCACATGAGTCAAAACAATGGAAAACTATGACATTTAAAAATAGTTTATATTCCCCATAAAATTAAAAAAGAAACATAAAACTTATACAAAAAAAAAAAAGATGGAGAGTGCTGGTAGTTAAATGGATGCATAATCCAAGTGTGGTGGCCAACACCTTTAATCCCAGCATGCAGGCAACAGAGGCAGGCAGATCTCCAGGAGTTCAAAGCTAGTCTGGACAATATAGCAAATTCCAGAACAGCCAGGGTTACATAGTAAAACCCTGTTCTCAGAAGGAAAAAAAAATGTACATAAGTATACAGGGACGTGTGATTGTGTGGTGCCCTCTTTTTCCCAGGAAATAGCCTGTTAACTTCACAAAGACCTGATTTGTGAGTTATGAACACAATTAGTCTGGTATAACTTAATCGATGCTGTACTTATTATTTTGTATAGTATAGTAAAGAAGGCAAAGTAAAGAGACCATCAAAGCATCTGGGTGGTGTTGAATGTCACCTAGGTTAGGTCTGTTCATTTGTCACAGGGAACACTTTCTCTTGGGGGATGTAAGCCACACTTGACCAAGAAACTCTAATGGCTCCATGGCTGCCTTCCTTCCAGCAGTTGCTGAGCGCCCACGTTATCGAGCGTTTGAGCGTTCACACCTTTTGGAAACACAAAGGCCTCAAGTCTCTTTATAAAAAAAAGTCCCAATGCGGACAAAATAAAAATATGATCATTTATAGCACTATGCGAGAAGAGTGAAAGGGTGAGCTCAGAAGACGGGGGTGTCACCGTCTCTGCTTTCTGCATTACATCACTCATTCCTTATTTACATCTTTATAATGGCAGATTCTATCATGGCCATTGCTGTACTTTGTCTCCTTTGAGGTACATGTCGTAGTTTAAAACCCGCATTGGCAGCTGTGGGATGGTGAGTCCTCTGGAAGAGAACTGGGTCTTCGAGAGGCCTGCGTGTTTTTCTTGCAGCCTGAGCTAACTCCTGCTGCTATGTGTCCCTGGTCTCTTAAGGTGTCTCAGTTTCCACAAGAATGGCCACTTAGCGGGCAAAGCCACCCTGAGCTTTCTACTTGTGTCTACTTGTCCTCCTGGCTTCTGCTTCCAGGAACATCAGAAAGCACTGACAAGCAGTGAGCACACCCAACGCTGTGCTCGTGGGACTTCCCAGGCCCAGTCCAAGGATGAACCTCTGTTATGACAATCTACTTCTATATCAAGGGTCCTCGACTTGTGTGTCATCCTGCATATCAGATAGTTTACATTATGATGCATAACACTAGCAAAATTATAGTTATGAACTAGCAACAAAATATTTTTATGGTTGTGGGTCACCACAACATGAGGAACTATATTAAAGGATCGCATTGTTAGGAAAGTTGCAAACCACAGATTCATGCTGCTGTCTCCACCCCTGAGAGTCAATACAGTTGGTTTTCTGTAATAGCCTCTGAATGGTGCAAAGAAAGGTTTCTTCAATGACAGGTAAGTGATTTTCACTTATTTGTGAGAATAAAAAATGAGTATTTAGAATGCAGTTAAGGATTGTGGTGATTTAGTAAAGTGGCAGTAGAAAGTTCTCCACCAAGAGCCATGATGTCACCAGTCCCCAGTAATTAGCAAGACTTCAGCATTGGGCATGATTTCCTTCCTGTTGAGCAGGCCCTCAGTCCAATTACCACCAAGATATGAATGCCTCTGCTGTGCCCTTAGGGTTACAGTGTTACACTGGTTGTTGTTGTCATCCATAAATGTCACATCTAGGTAGGACTTTTAACAAGCAATTGTGGGGTACAGAGCCCCAACCAGATACATCAACAATACAACTCCTATACCCAAGACTCAGGAAACATCTGGGGAAAGACTGTAAGAGCCAGAAGACCAGGAAATCTGCTGTGAGGCTGTATCTCCTATAGAAAAGTGACATCTTCGAAGTCTCACCAAATTGGCTGCCTAAACAGGATGAGAACAAGAACCACCCAACTGACATGCCAGTGAGGAAGGGAGACCACTCACAAGGCCTCAACCCTAGAAAAAGAACCACAGGCAGCTAAGGAATGCCAAGAGCAGGCTACACTGTTTTCCTTAGGGACAATCCCCTAATTGTTATCTGATGCCATGTGGCACTCCCCGTAGCCATGATCATAGGCACCCGAGCAGCACAGAGCAGAGCGAGGAGTCTGTGGTTGCATTTATGGATACATATGCAACAGTAACAAAGAGAATGGGGCCATGAATCTGAGGGAGTAGAAGGGAATATGTGAGAGGAGAGGAAGGTGGAAAGAGAAAGGAAAAATGATATAAGCATATTTTACTTTTTAATTAAAAAATAAAATAAAAGTTGATACCTGTAAGTCACTCACCTGACAAAAGGACTACCTTTCAGGTACGTAGGGGCACCTAAGCTATGCACTAAAGGGTTGAAAGAACTAACTATTCTGTTAATGGGATAATGTGTTTTTTCTTGCTACAATCCTCATCCCTGTCTATGGTCCCTGTGAGCCACCATTAAGATTCAGTCGAATCCTTGTTTGGATCAATTCTGGCAAAACTTTTATTTCATCCTTTTTCTTTCAGGTGCTATCCAGATCATGAGTATGTTTTCTCTAGTATTTGGGATTTCTTATTCTTTCTCTGAAGTTCTCCTCCCCATCACGCGGCTGCCTGTCCACCGTGTGGCTAACTTCCATGCTGGCTATCTCCACGGCATGGCTTATTTTCCCTTCTCTTCCCCATTCTCATTTGGGCGACTGTCAAGG
This sequence comes from Apodemus agrarius, assembly GCA_964023405.1. Taxonomy (NCBI): domain Eukaryota; kingdom Metazoa; phylum Chordata; class Mammalia; order Rodentia; family Muridae; genus Apodemus; species Apodemus agrarius. Next base: position 144,383,224 of record OZ030009.1, on the reverse strand, counting down.
TGTACAGCTCACCTGCCCTGGGGTTTTACTCTAATGAACCTTTCTCCAAGCTTTCATTTGAGTCTTTCCAAAGAAGTGGGGTTGAAGCAGTCTGAACAGGCCAGAATTCAAAGAAGGAATGTCCATGCAAAGACGAAACTGACAACCGTGGTTTTCTGTAGAGATAAAACAACTCCAGAAGAAATGGAGTGTGCAACTCAAGGAGGACCAGTGTGGACCAGAGGACACTACGTCAGAAACAACAGCACATCTGGCTGTGTAAGCTGCATACTACACGAGCTGAGTCTTCACCACAACAGAGACCAAAATGGATCATCTCCATTTTGTAACACATTGTGAGGAGCACAAATGGTCCCTCTGCCTCCAGCTCCCATAATTCCTTTCTTCTGACTTGGTTCCCTGGTTCTGTCCAGGTTCCATCTTTCAGCCTCTTTCCTTTCCTCCCCTTCACGCATTGTTGGTGGGTGACATTATCTACTCCATCACTTTAACTAGCACCTAGATGTCTAGGATTCCAAAAAAACATCTTCAGCCCAAACAGACTTTTGAGACTAGGTCTCTGTGTTAAGCTGCCTAGCAAAAGCCCTCCTGCAGGGTGTTTTAACCCTCATGTATCTCAGCCCTTACTGCTTCACACTGCTGTGTTGGTTGTTTCTTAACTCTAACAGCAGAACCCAACCCAGACATCTGCTCCAACACGTCCTTTTTACACCCAGCCGAGGGTTACATCTCACCTTCTATCTCTACAAAGTTCCCAAATTTACCCTCTTAGCCAAGAATCATCCATTCCTGATTTGAGGTATCTAAGTCATACTTACTATCCAAATCAAAGTGGAGTCTATGCCTCTAAAGCTAGCATCTCCCACCCACCCCCTTTCTCTTCCACTGTTTCCTCAGAAGCCATCACTGCCCACAGAGCAGTGGATGGAATCCGCAGCCTACAGTGTCCAAAGAACATCTTTTCACAGTCATCAAGTGTGACAAATGTGACTTGATTTATATTAACTATTTCAAATATGCTGATAGTTACCGATATGAGCTCTTTTTAGTACCAGGAATGCATATAAAGCAACTTTAACTGGATTTCAAAACCTAACATGATTTCATTTCTCTGTGAAATACCCAACTCTAAGTTTATAAGCCTCATACTTTACCTAATAATTTCATTATTTAGAACAATATTTTAGACCCAATTATATCATTTACACTGAAATGAATTTACCTACTAATGTTGAAAGGGACAATACTTCACCTTAATTTTCACTTTATCTACAAGAGACTCATCAGTTAATATAGTATTCCTGGGGGCTTTTTCAATTAGGATTATCCAAAACAAAAATCAGAACCATTTATTAGAAATGGGAAGGTCATACCCTGTAGGGAAGAGAGAATGACACACAGTCCTCATGTGAGCCATTACCTTAGTAGGTTGGCCAACTTATTTAATGCTTCTTGGCCTGATTATTCAGTTGAAAATAGACATAAAAAGGATATACATATAATGAGCAAAATAAGATATGTCATGTGTCTGGCTTATACACAGTCTTCCAAAGCATTAACATGACTCTCACTATCCTCTGGGAATCATAGTGGAATGTATTTTGCATTAACCTCATGCTCACAAGACAATATGTGGATATAAAACTGCCCAACTGTATAACCCCTGTCTTGAGAATACTGCAAGGAGGGTGAACTTTGGCAGGTTAAACAGACATGAGTACACACTGCAGCATGTGTAATAGAATTTTACCCAAATCATTCTCTGAGTTTGTTCTCCTTCTCTATGACCACATGAAAATGAAGAGGGAGGATCTCACCGGAAGACAGAAAGCTCTGTCTAAGCACACACACATGCTTTTCTAGCGAAGTACTTCCTTGTTTATATAAGTTTTGTAACTCACTTTAAAATCAAAACATGCTAATCCAACTCACTCGTTGCTCAAGAGAGCAGCACAAAGAACTATTCTTCAGCAAACACATGGTGAAATAATTATAGGTGCTTCTTCTATGAAGTAAAGGTGATTGGACTCCCCTCACATCTTCTAACCCCCTCCCCCCGCGCCGCTCCCATGATTCCAGAGACTATGCAATGTTATAAACTAACTGTAAAGGATATTTCGTGAAAATGGAGCTTAAGAAATTACTGATCCAAAACACAGAGTGCCGCTCTTTCTCAATGTTATGAGAAGCTACTGTATTAGCTGGAACATGAACAGAAACATTCATGGTTTTAAAAAAAAATAACACTGGACAACTGGACACAGGAAAGAGATCAATGAGTATGAACAGGAAATTAGATAGCAAGTTTTACCTACATTTTCTAGCACTAAACTTCAATAATTCTGTGGAGATTGTGATGATATGGGGAAACATTTCTAGATGCTATACCTTATACACAATCCAAGATCCATCATTAGGGTGGAGCTGTAGCTGAGCCACAAAGTGCTGAGCTGGCATATAAAGGGCCCTGCCCGCAACCCCTTCCCCAGAAAACAAGACCAGAAATTAATTAATGAATTTGCTGGGTGTAGTATACATGCCGGCATGCCAGCAATCCTGGAGTCCCAGCACTTGAGGGAGGCCAGCCTGGGCTATTTATCCAGACACAATCTCAACAAAACAAAGCAATCATAATTATGGTGATGAGCATCAATGGCAAAGGTGTCCTAGGACTTGCACAGGTCGAGGTGTGGTCTCTGTGTCATAACCGTTGTTTGTGGGATACATAAATTGTGCTTTAATCACCTTAGCTCGGCAACCATCCTTTTAAAATCTACATCAACTTTAATAACAAATGACATGGAGAGAATGTGTGACTGTGTTTATAAGATGACAAAGAAGTTGGAAATGCCCTACCTTCTGGTGACTCCATAGCTGTCATAGAAAAACTCATCACTACTGTATTTATAGTGATGCTAGCATTAAAAAAAATAAGCTGCAATGTCAATCATATAAGAGTATATGCAGTTATGCAATATGTGATACCTGATTAGGATAATAAGCTATTACTCAATTGTACTATACTAAAACTTTTTTTTGTTCGATTTGAGTTTTTATTTTTGTTCTTGTTGGGTGTTTGTTTGGTTGCTTGTTTGTATAGTTGGTTAGTTG